>ML663010.1:16713429-16913286 GCA_007570785.1 Antilocapra americana | reverse complement strand
GGTGTGAAGTTACATATATCTAAAGTCACAGTACACACACACACTCATGTCCAGACACACACCTGCTGGTGTAAAGTTGCATATATCTAAAGTCACAGCACACACACACTCATGTCTAGACACACACGTGCTGGTGTAAAGCTGCCAACTGTCCATTTCTGAGGGGACTATCTTTACCCTGACATCGTCTCTGCACTTTTTTGACAGCAAAGCGTTTTTATATATATGTATAAAATGATGGTAACAGCAAATGTTAGTCTGCCTCAAAAATGACCTTACAAGTTAGAAAATAAAGTGCTAATCTATGAAACCCCTGTGTCTGAGAACCACAGGCAAATGACACAGGTATGAAAGTGGAAGGCCCAAGGATGAGTTTTAATTATATACCACCTACTAAAGATGTCAGGCAAGGTACCTAACTTCTCTGAGTCTCAGTTTTCTCACCCACAAGATGGGCTAATAATAAATATTTCACAAAGTTAATACATAACATAAAGCACTTTGTAAATTATCAAGTACCACAAAAAGGTAGTAACTATCATAATAATTATGGTTACTGGAGAGGGCTTAACTATTTGTATTATTTTCCTCCAAAAACAGAGTTTTAAAAATACTTTTACTGTCTATACTTGACTTTTACTATACCACGCTATTTAAAATAGAGTCTTTCTCCTGATCACACTATAGGAAGCTTGCTGGTATAAATACGGTGACTTATGCCATGACTGTGGTCCCTGTGGACTTGACAGCATCTAAAGAAAAGAAGAATATGCTCCCAGAATTCAGACATGGTTTTTAAAAAAACAAAAACGTTAGTGTCTGAGAGTAAAGCTGGTTAAGAATTGTCAATATACTATAATTCTGTCAGCAACGTCCCCTAAGAGACAGCGTGCAGAGTGCTAAAGGGGCCTGGCGAACACCTAGCTCTAGTCAGGCCATGCACACAGGGTCCGCGGTGCGGGGGATGGAACGGAACTATGGGGGAACATGGAACTAAAGAAACAAATACTAGGTCACCTGCCTCAAGCAATGATGCATTCAGATAATGAAGTGACGCACAGTAAGATTCTGGTTGGGTTCTATTCTGAACTGTCCTAGTCAAAGATTCTAATGTGGTAGTCATGCGTATTCCAGTCCTTAAGGAGTCATACTGGATCAGGGTCAGTTTCTGTAAGCGGAAAAAAATACCCCTTTATCATTCCTCAGTGTCCTTTCTGTTGATTCTGAGTTTATTGAACAACCTCATGATGCTCACGTGGTCGTGTGGGTACCTGACGCAGAGACACGAGGCTCCTGGGCACCAGAGAGGAGGGGCCCCACTGAGAACAGACAAAGCGGCCATCTGGTTTAAGTCAGTCTCTTCTGAGGAGGTAAATGGGCAACTAATTTCCTTAAAGCCCCACGATTTCTGGTAGAAGAGATGAAATTAATTTTCTAACCTACAGAAGTGAAGGTCGTAACTTCCCCCTTTGAGGTCTAGCTTGCTTCTTTCTCTTAGACACTGTTTTTTCATACATAATACCACTCAGAAGGAAACATAAGATTTTGTAATTGCTAGATATGTTCATCCAATCTATGCAGGAAGGCAAAGGCTACCATTTCACTTCTTTAACAAGTATTTACTGTACACAGGAAAATAAAGTTACATGGGACACAGTATCCAAGCAGCTCATTGTCTGACAGAACCTAAGTCATCCAAGCGTTTAACACTACTTAAAATGTGCCTTGACAGAAAGGAGGAACAAGACAGCAAATGAAGCAACGGAACTCTTGGTGACCTTGGGGAATGCTTCACAGAGAAGACATCTGAGCTGATCTTGGAGATGCACAGGGGTTGTCTATAAAAAGTGTGTACAGGGGCCCTTCCCAGCCTCTGCAAAGGAATGGAGGCTCAAAGCAGCATGGCCTGTGAGGGAGATAGGGACAGGTTTGCATTCCCTGCTGCACAGAGCACTGTAGACAGTACAGCTGGAGACAGAATCGAGGGCCAAACTGCCTGCCTCATATCCCACATTAAGACATTTGGATTCTTCCTATAGGTAACAGGTGGGCTTCCCTGGTGGCTCAGATGGCAAAGGATCTGCTTGCAATGTGGGAGACCTGGGTTCGATCCCCGGGTTGGGAAGATCCCCTGGAGAAGGGAACAGCTATCCACTCCAGTGTCCTTGCATTCCATGGACAGAGGAGCCTGGCAGGCTACAGTCCATGGGGCCACAAAGAGTCAGACACGACTGCGCGACTGAACAGAACTATAGATAACAGAGAACCATTGAAAATTTTAAGCACAGGCAACTTACCAGATCAGGTCTGATTATAGAAACCACTCCTTGGACACACAGAAATTGGTAACAGGTTATTTCTGCTTTTTAAATTGTATACCAATTATAGATATTTTCTCTCTCACATACATACATACCCACCCACCTCTCACTCTCTCCATACATGACTGAAGCAAAGGACTAGATAAAGGGGGGCCAATCGTGAAGCTACTGTCAACAGCCCAGACACGAATGAAGAGAATCAGAATGCAGATAGTGACAGAAGGGACAGATAAAAGAGAAGGGACGTTTAACAGGTCTTAGGGACTGACTGGGTATAGCGATGACTGGGTGAGCTGTGCCACTCACAGGAAGCAGGAATACAGGAATCAGAAGCAGTTCAGGAAGTAGGACAAAATGAGGACAAGTTCAATTTTAGATACATTATGTATGAAGTGCCTGTGGGACATCCAGATAGAACACTAAAAAGACCGAAGTAGCATCTGGGGTCACAGAGCGTGTCTTAGCTCAAAGTATGGGCTTAGAGACACTGGTGTACTCCAGCGCATCTTAAAGGCCAAGAGATAACAAAGAGAGGGCTAAGAAAAGAAGACCCAGGTTAAGATCCTGGGTAAAAAGAATAAATAAAGGACAAAGTAAAGAATAAGTGAATGGAATTGAAAAAAAGACATTCTAAGGACAGGAAGAGAACCAAGATTAAGCGATACCCCAGAAGCCAAGAGGAAAAGGAAGGAGTTCCTAGTGGGAAGCTGTGCACAGTTCAAAAGGCAGTGAAGAGGTTACAGTAGGATGAGTGCTAAAAAGAAGTCACTCATTTTGGTAATTATAAAGAGACTGATAAATCTTAAGAACTTTTCAGCACAGCACAGCTCAAAATGTGATCATAAAATGGAATTTTAGAAGAGGGCCTGGTAGGTATGCCCATTATTTCAAATCTTTTAAATTTTACTGGGTTAGTGTAAATACAACGTGCTTTCTTTTTTTCGATGATTTACTTAATAGACTGATGACATTAAGAAGACTCGTACATAAATCAAATCGGCTCTAGTAAACGAAGATGCTGAGGTGGAGAGGAAAGAAGTGTGAAGAGCAATCTCACATTAGAGTTTGTCTTCTGCCTCCCCATCTGGGGTCACCCTCATGATTCTACTGTATAGTAAGTGACTGGTAAAAGAAAGAAATGAACGCTTGAGAGGAAAGAAAAGCCTGAGTTAAGCTCCAAGCTTGAGAGTTGATTCTACCCCAGAAGCACAGCTCGGGTCAAAGCAACTTACTTTCAAGTCTAAGGACATCTGAGTCCCTCCCTGAATTCCCAACAGAGAGCACAGGGTCCTCCTCTGTCCCTGCCTCAGAGGGCTCTTCTTCAGCAGCATCCAGTGACTGCGAGTTGTCAAAATACTTCTGTTTGTCATGGCTGTTGTCCAGGGTTTTCGCATGACAGTTACCTCAATGACAAGAGACACAGACAGAGCGTATTAGAAACCTCTCTTGGGTAGTCCCACAGCTCAAGGTCCCCAGGTATCAGGAAGAGCAAAAAGGTGGCCGTCGGTTTTTCTTCAGCAGGAGAAAAGTGCCCTTTAGAGCCAGGTCATAACTGTGATTCACGATTTTGCGCTTAAGTTCAAGTTTCGCCCGCTAGGCTGCTGTAAGTATCTGGGGAAAAAGCTCTAAGAACAAAGTCCCAAGACCTCCTTCTGTTCATAATGAATGACTGTGAAACACTTCTCTGAAAGTCAGAAACATCATAAAAAGAGTGGTTTCCCTTCTATTTGCCTTTCGAAGGTGAGAAATGACAGATGAGTATCTGAACAAGTCTGGAGATAGATGAATTACAGCAGAAGAGTATAGCATTCTTGCATTATAACTTAAAGTGAAAGACTAAAAGGTAAAGGATTAGAAATTAAAACCCAAGGACTTAGAGGGGGACAGCGGTGGCAAAGAAGCCACATGTGTGACTGTCAGATCACACAGGTGCCTATTTCTCTTTAGGAAAACAAATTTTGATCATGCGCGAAAAGTGTCAGTTGCTCAGTCGTGTGTCTGACTCTTTGCAACCGCATGGACTGTAGCCTGCCAGGCTCTTCTGTCCATGGGGATTCGCCAGGCAAAAACCCTGGAGTGGGTTGCCATTTCCTTCTCCGGGGAATCATCCGACCCAGGGAGTGAACCTGGTCTTCTGCCTTGCAGATGGACTCTTTACTCTATGAGCCACAGGGGAAGCATGCGTGTGTTGGCTCAGTTGCATCTGACTCTTTGCAGCCCCATGGACTGCAGCCTGCTAGGCTCTTCTGCCCATGGTTGGGGGGAGTTTTCCAGGCAAGAAGACTAGAGTGGGGTTGCTATTTCTTACTCCAAGGGATCTTCCCGACCCAGGGATTGAACCCACACCTCTTTTATGTCTTCTGTGTTGGCAGGGCAGGTTCTTTACCACTAGCACCACCTGGGAAGCCCAGTAACGATTTACCTGAGCATAAAATGTCACATTTGAATGTAATCATAGCACTGTGTGATACTAGGGTGGTACAAAAGTAACTGCAGTTTTGCAATGCTGAACTCTGCCAGTTGATATTACATTCTTGAATAAATTATTTATTCATCATTTTTATATGAATTTCTCACTTTATGGGGGTTTTTTTGGCTAATGACTTACTAGCTGTTGTTTATTTTATGTTTATTCTAGACCACAGAAATGTTAGACAAAAAAGCAAATTCAACCAACTTTTTTATTCAAGTTCAAAATGGGTCGTAAAGCAGCGAAGACAACTCACAACATCAGCAATGCATCTGACCCAGCAACTGCTAACAAACGTTCAGTGCAGTGGCGGTTCAAGAAGTTTTGTAAAGGAGCCTGGAGCCTTGAAGATGAGCTGTGCAGTGACTGGCCACTGGAAGTTGACAACGACCAACTGAAAGCAATCACTGAAGCTGATTCTCTCAGAACTATATGAGAAGTAGCTGAAGAACTCAACTTCAACCATTCTACAGTCATTTGGCATTTGAAGCAAATTGGAAAGGTGAAAAAGCTAGATAAATGGGTGCCTCATGAGCTGACTGAAAATCTTTTTTGATTTTCAGTTAGTTTTGAAGTGCTGTCTTCTCTTCTTCTATGCAACAACAATGAACCATTTCTCAATCAGATTGTGACATGTGAGGAAATGTGGATTTTATAACTGCTCTAATCACTGAGTAGTGATTAGTAACCAACAGCTCACTGGTTGGACACAGAAGAAGCTCCAAAGCACTTCCCAAAGCCAAACTTGCACTAAAAAGTCACGGTCACTGTTTGGCGGTCTGCTGCCCATCTGATCTAATATATAACTTTCTGAATCTTGGTGAAACCATTACATCTGAGAAGTATGCTCAGCAAATCAATGAGATGCATTGAAAACTGCAATGCCTGCAGCCAGTATTGGTCAACAGAATCAGCCCAATCTTCATCACAGCAACGCCCAACTGCACGTTGTGCAACCAATGCTTCAAAGGGTGAGTGAACTGGCCTACAAAATTTTGTCTCATCTGACCTCTAGCCAACCAACTACCACTTCTTCAAGCATCTCAACAACTTTTTGCAGGGAAAACGCTTCCACGACCAGCAGGAGGCAGAAAATGCTTTCCAAGAGTCTGTCAAATCCCAAAGCATGGATTTTAACGCTACAGGAATAAACGAACTTGTTTCTCATTGGTAAAAATGTGTTGATTGTAATGGTTCCTATTGTGATTAATAAAGATGTGTCTGAGCCTAGTTGCAATGATTTAAAATTCATGGCCCGAAACCCCAATTCCTTTTGCACCAACCTAATACTTTCTGACATGTATAGTGAGCATGACTTCTTGATACACTTTTGCCCAGGAGTCAAAGAGCTTTGACCTTATAGGAAACCATGTGTTAATAGAGATAAACAGCTACTATCTAGCTAGACTTGATAGTCATTCTCTGGGAAGAGGAATATATTACTAGACTGCTGTGTCTTCTCTGGTGGAGATCTGGCTGGCTGAACAGGTCTCCTCATGTTCCACGTGCGGTGTTGCAGAAGATGTATATTCAGTAGAAGCCTACATTCCTATTACAAGACACTTCTCTGAATAAGAGTGTATAAGTAACTTTTCTCCTTTATCCGAACATCCAAACATGTTCTAAAAGTTTTTTTTCTTTTAAAAGAGAACATTGCCTCAAAGAGATTTATGTACCCCATCAAGCTATCTTTGTAGCAATGGGAATACAGGAAGTCTTTCTGGATCTGATGACTCCCCTTTAGATTCTACAATTTTATAAAGTGCTACTCAGTCATTTCCCTCATTGTACCAAAAAAAAACATAAAGGACTCAAAGCCTTTCCCAACTTACTAGTTTAGAGAGAGGGGAACTGCATACTTTGGGAGTCACTTTCCATTTTCCAATTCTACACTATCATACATCTGAGGCTATTTTCAACAAGGCTACATCAGAAACTGAAGACTCTCTTGTTTCAAGAGAGCTTTAGCTCTCAAGAAATTTAACAAGCAACTTGGGGAGATAGTAAATAAAGACAACAAACACTAACGAACTGGTCTACTGTGCCCAGTAGGTGCTTCAGAGAATGAGCTTTGAGTGAGTAGATCTTGAATTGTGAAGAATACGTAGGACTTAAAAACACAAGTTAAAAAGGTGGAATTACAAGGAAGGGAACCAGTATTTCTTGAGTACTTTGGCATTTTTTTCCCCATTTATCCCTCAAAAACACTCTATGAAATATTATTAATTTTACAAAGAAACTGATTCTCCATGAAATTAAGTAACTTGTCTGAGGTCAAATATAAGTAAGTGGTAGATCTGGGATTTGAATCAGTTCTATTTTACTGCAAAGCTTCTTGGCTTCCCCCTAGTCAATACTACCTCTTTAAGCAAAAAAAAAAAAAGGTCGAGAAATTGGCACTCCAGGCAGGGAAGAATAATGTGCTGAGCAAAGCAACAGGAATAGGGATTCTCATTTGTGGTTGGGAGGCCATGAGAAGTACAATTTGATAGAGACGGAAAGGGTGAAGTGTGTGTGGGCCCTGGAGGGCTACCAGGAAAGAAGCCATGAGCAATGGTAGCTGCTTTCTTTCTCCAGTTTGTCCTGAGAGGCCAGAGGTTGCCGACTTGCCTCTACTTTTGTCTTTACCACCTAGCCCGTGTAGGTAAATGTGGGAAACCAAGCACACGAGCATTAAAATAAAACAAAGCAACGACAACAACTCCATACACCCAACTGTCTAAACTTTACTATGAAGAACAGCATGTTTCTTAGAGGCAATCTTAGGATATAAATAAAGCATGACCATTAAAAGCAGAGAGGTAAGAAAATGATGACAATGATACTGATAATTTAAAAAACACACTGTTCCTAGTGAATGTTCTCTACCTTAACTTTGGTGAATTTGCCTCTAAAGCATTACTTACCTTGACACAAGCTGGGTAAAGCAAAGGACAAACCATTTAACACTGGAACCCGGGGATATCCTAGCTGTGTTTCCTGCAGTTGATTTCGTCCTCCAACCTTTGCATCTCTTATTTTTCTCTCCCACCCTCCATTATAAAAATTTAATTGGTTTCATCTTTTAAAATGTCTGCAATATTTAAAAATGCTTTATAGGTCATTTATAAGATATGATATGCATAAGATCCTGAAGCTAAAATTAGTCCTTCTGCATGACCTCAAAGCAGACATCCTCTTGAAGCAAGCCTTGTGAATTCTAAGAATGTCCTGCCCTCCAACTCAGGAAATTGGGGCCAACATCTCTGAGGGAGAGGGCATAAAAGGGGATCAGGAAGAAACAGGGGAATTAAAGGAATAATAAGTTTATTTTAAACTATTTCTTGGAAGTAGGCAAAATCAAAATGATCAAGTAAAAATTACATGTTTTAAAATTAGAACTGTTGATATGAATTTTCTTAGGTTGATTGTTAAAAACAGACTGGTTTAGTATTCTGGTGTGATTTCCATGATTAACAAGTCTAGTCATAGAAAGTCACATTGCCTAATTCTTGAATGACTCCTTCCAGTTGCTGGATGGAGAACTAAAGAACTTCAGAAAAAATGAACATATCTATTCTTTGGACTATAGTATAAGCCTACTCCAGCTAAAGAGGAACTAAAAAAAAGTTGCCTATACAGAAAAATATTGCTTGTCTTCTCAGTAAAGGTAGAGATAATGTTCTCATTAAAGAAATACAAGGAAATGTTGAAGAAGGAAAATAGAAAGATACCTAAAAAGTAACAAGTATGTTCTGTGCATATGGCTATTATTTCTTGCTGATGCAAAAACGAGGAGATTCTGTGGCTTAGACTAACCTTGATAGGCTTTTTTTTGGAGTGGGGGAACTTCATGATTTAAATGAAATGCTTTAGATAACAAGGTCCCAGATGAAAATGGAAACACTGTCTTCTGCTTAATGTTCTATATTTGCTTGCAAAGAATTCAGCATCCAATTCAAATCCTGGCAGTCTGGTTTTTCTTAGAATTAAGAGAGGATATGCAGGATATATAAGCGATGCAGGTTCGATTCCTGGGTGGGGAAGATTCCCTGGAGGAGGGCATGGAAACTCACTCCAGTACTCTTGCCTGGAGAATCTCAGGAACAGAGGATCCTGGCGGATTATAGTCCATAGGTTGCAAAGAGTTGGACATGACTGAAGCAACTTAGCATGCACAAGCAAGAGAGGATAAGGCAATATCAACTGAGCATTCAGAAAACTAAGATCATGGCATCTGGTTTCATCACTTCATGGCAAATAGATGGGGAAAATGAAACGGTGACAGACTTTATTTTTTGGGGCTCCAAAATCACTGCAGATGGTGACTGCAGCCATGAAATTAAAAGACGCTTGCTCCTTGGAAGAAAAGTTATGACCAACCTAGACAGCATATTAAAAAGCAGAGACATTACTTTGTCAACAAAGGTTCGTCCAGTCAAAGCTATGGTTTCTCCAGTGGTCACATATGGATGTGGGAGTTGGACTATAAATAAAGCTGAATGCTGAAGATTTGATGCTTCTGAACTGTGGTGTTGGAGAAGACTCTTGAGAGTCCCTTGGACTGAAAGGAGATCCAACCAGTCCATCCTAAGGGAAATCAGTCCTGAATATTCATTGGAAGGATTGATGTTAAAACTGAAACTCCAATACTTTGGCCACCTGATGTGAAGAACTGACTCATCTGAAAAGACTCTGATGCTGGGAAAGACTGAAGGCAGGAGGAGAAGGGGATGACAGAGGATGAGATGGTTGGATGGCATCACCGACTCAATGGACGTGAGTTTGAGTAAACTCCAGGAGTTGGTGATGGACATGAGGCCTGGCATGCTGCAGTCCATGGGGTCCCAAAGAGTCAGACACAACTGAGCAACTGAACTGAACTGACTGAACTAAGCATGTAATTCCAAAGAGGGTATTTCTGGTTCTGGAACAACTACGAGATCCTAAACTTATCAACACCCTTTTTTTGCAGTTAGAGTGCTGCCTGCATAAATTGGGTTATTAATATTAACCTCCCCTACAAGGGTATTCTGGAAAACAACTAAATATTTAATACACCACGTCTAAGCCTAAGTCTCCTAAGGGAGAAAGGCAATTTATTCTGTGGCTAAACAGATTTTCAGAGTAAACTAAGTTCTCGGGAACTCCTATCATGACTAGGGTTAAAGAAATCTCCTATTTTCTCTTATTAATTCTGTTTACAAAGGTCTTGGAAGATTATTTTTCAACTGGAGTTGAGGAACCACTTACTTAGTAAAAAGAATTCTTCTCTTTTGAATCTCATAAGTTGGTAAAGAGATTCTCGGGTGGATTAGGAATTCTTTAGGGTTTCTTAGGATTCTTCGGGGTTTGTTATAACAAAGAAATGCTACAAAATTGAGGCATCAAAATTTTGTAAGAGCTAGTAACTAATATTCTATTTATTTCTCTAGTAAGAAATCTTTTAGGAAAATGGTAAGATAAATTGTGAAGTGGACAAAAATGAATCTTTGAGTCACTCACCACTGCTAAACAAGATGATTATTTTTTAATTAAATTTTATTGGAGTACAGTTGCTTTACAAAGATTACTTTAAAATATCACCAGGAAAATTTAACAGTGGGTGGCATGTGGGGCTTGGGACCACCTGAGTGACAGGCAATAGTGAAGAAGTAAAAAGCCTTACTGCCAATGGATTCCTGTAAGATTTCCACCTCAAAGCCTTATAGACCTTGTTCTAAAAGCATTCCATGGTATGAACTCAAATCCTGCCTAGATATAGCCTCACCATATGAACTTGGGCAAATCAACTCTCTTCTCTGCATCTAGGTTCTTTACCTGAAATAGATAAGCTACTGCCAACAATAAGAGGAGTCTCAGTAAACACCACTGCTGAAACCACGGTGAACATAAGCACACGGAACTCCATGAATTTAAGTGAACCTGAGACAAGAGGATCTGCCTCACCTCCTCTGTCCTGGGCTGTCCTCCACTTAGAAAGATGAGAGAAATCATTTCAATAGCCGTAATGGTTCAGATTTGTTCTCACTCAGCAGTTACTGCTGAATGACATTCTTGCAGGAGGTTTAAAAGTAATGGCTACGTATCGGCTGACCTTAACTGCCAGAGAGAAAACAGATCATATTAAAGACTTGAAATCAGCAACCTCAGGATTATACAGGCATTCCCTCATGGTGAGGTGAATGAGTCAGAAGTGAGTTTAAAAAAGAAAAACTAGCAAAGAAAAGTATGTGACCTCAAAAAGAAATGAGAGCAGGGGTGGGGGAGATAAGAGAGAAATTCTTTTCTACTATTGTTCTAGAGTTAAATTCTATCCTGGGGAACACTGTTCACATATTGTGGGGGAATCTAATTTGTATTGGTTTCTATAGACCTATATGCCCTGCTCCTTTTAGAGGACAAGAAAGAGAAAAAGCTATAAATCTGGTCTCCTTGTCTTGCCATGTGGCATTCCCTAAGTGGCTAAAGTACAGGGTGCAAAGTCAGCATCAGCTGAGACAGACAGCATGACATGTAGGCTGTGAAACAAATGACTCCAGTGATGGAATCCAAGCTCTCCACTTCCTCCAGAAATGGGAAAGATTAGGTCAGATCCCTAAACAAGGGAATTTAAATATTAAGTTTACTAGGAAAGATTTCTGCACACAGCAACTATATAAAAAAGTTAACTGTCATAGGTGCCATTATTATGGCATAGGTGCCATTATTACTATTAAATTTAAAAATCTGTTTTACTTCAGCCTAAGGAAATGGGTTTTGAACAAGAATGTTGGGGAAACAAATCAATAGATTTTCTCACACTTACTGATTTATCCATGAATGTTAGTTTTTCAATGAGGGTCAACAAGGACATTTGTTTGCAATTTTCATTAAAAACAGTGCAGACAGGAGGTGGGAAAATATAGGCTACCTATGAGCTGTGTCATCTTCTAGTGGACAAGTGAGACAATGTAATTCCTTTTCTCTGCTCCCTCCTATGGTGTGGGAGCTGCAGACCTTAAAAGATCTATATATGTATGGAATAAAGCATTCTGTGGATACAGCTAATTACCTTCTGTTACCAGGTATTCTCAGTAGCTCAAACTTGAAATGCCATTAGATAATTTGCCATATGAACACATTCTAAGGGCTAAACATTGGGAGGAGGGTGTGGAATGCATGGGCCAGCATATGGAGATGACAAAAGGAATGGTCCCTGCTCTCAAGGAGTTAGAAAAGTCCTGTAGGAGACTTCTGTCTTGTACACAAACAACTGTATTGGCAAGTCACAGGAGCTGAAGGAGAGACACAGGTGGAATGACTGCTCATGCATTACTTATAATTAAGGGATCAGGTAAGGCATATGGCAGAAGTGGGCCTTGAAGGATGGGAAAGATTAAAATTTTTATTCAGGGAGGGAAGGAAGGCACGAGGGAGAGTTAGTGGGGAAAATTACTAAAAATGACATAAGCAAACACATGCAGCCAGGAAAGTAGAGTGTATGTGGTAGAGAAAACAGGCTGTCCACAACAGCATCACTGTACGTCATGTGTCATGATTTGGTACAATTCCCACTGATGCTGCAAAAGAGAGAACGACATTAAAGTCTCTATGTTGTCAGTGAGCTTAAATTAAGGGCCCTTATTTGAGTCAACCGCAGATTCTTGCAGTAAGTTGGCGTCATTCAATCCTTAATGTGTAGAATAAGCCTATACACAGAGGGTAGGGATGAGGGAACAGGGGAGGGCTTAGGAAATTCCCTAGCTACTCACAACCTCTGTGGTTTATATTTACCTCTCCTTTCTCATGCTGAAAGTGTTTAGTCACCTGATGGTGTCAAGGAAAAAACACTCTAGAAAAAAAATCAACAGACCTTAACTCTGGTCCTCTTCCTCATAATACAAACGGAGGCCCAGAGATAGGCAAAATGGGAAAGGGACCTATCATTAGAAGACCTTGTTGCTTCCAGATGGCCAATGCACTAAATCAAGTGTAAAGCACTAGGAAAATAAATGCTCCTTTTGCTTTAATGTCACCAAATGAAAGTGGCCTGGAGGCATTCACCTCAGTTGCCACTTTGCATATAATAACATACTTTCCAGGACTCTGCTCTTTCCCAATTTTTAACTTTTATGGTTTTTAGGCAGTGTATAGTGGGAGATGGTGAACTGTTTGTTTCGTTAAATTTTGCTATAGTTGTATTTCATGACAAAGGAAACTGGCTGTACTATCACAGGCGTACCAGGAACCAGAAGACTTGATCCACGCCACATACCCCGTCAGCTGCTACTACTCTCTCTCCTCAAATGCGACATGCTTTCTCTTTTTTCAAAAAAAAAAAACAACAAACAAGCATCACTTTGGATATTTGAGATCTGACTGGGTTATTAAGTAATGCCTGACAGCTAAAGCAGTTTAAACTGCTTTGAGAGTGGCAAATTTTCAATGTCAAATTTAGATTTGTTGTTATTAAAATCAAGTAAGTGAGACGAGAAATCCAAAGCTGTGTTATTTTCAACAGCTAAGAATTCTGATTTATATTCCTCCTGTATTTTAAATATCATAATTAAATAAACTTTGATGGTTAAGAAAAAGTAACAGGTTACTGAGATTTTCTTGGTCAAAGAGTACAAGAGTTCAGTACGAAACAAATCCAACTGCTAGTAACAACTAACACTGAAACAAAAAAAGGGAGGAAAAACCCAAACTGGTGTATCTATGACCACATACACGTATATGCTCGGCTTCCTCAGTCCTGAGTGTTTTAAATCTCACCAGTGCCCTTTTCTAGTGATTGTCAGGCCCAACTGCTGTAGTTTCATTAGGCCATGGAACTGAGTTAAAAAAAAAAATCATTCAATGATTATATTTGTAAAGGGGTTTAAGTACGTGGTACTCACTGTTTTAAACAAGAACTCCAAAACTGGTGAAAACTGAAAGTCGCTCAGTCGCGTCCAGCTCTTTGGGACCCCATGGAATAGTCCACGGAATTCTCTAGGCCAGAATACTGGAGTGGGTAGCCTTTCCCTTCTCGATGGGATCTTCCCAACCCAGGGACTGAACCCAGGTCTCACACATTGTGGCCAGATTCTTTAACAGCTGAGTCACCAGAGTAATTCATTTCACTGGTTGGTTCATAATGTACAGAAAGAATTTTCTGAGGTATAGGTCACTTGAAAAAAAAAGCCCACTCTAAGGTAACATGGACTTGTAGTGTGTGTGTGTGTGTGTGTGTGAGAGAGAGAGAGAGAAAGTTCTGCCAACTAGAATAATTTTTTGAATGGGGAAGAGTCATGTAAACACTTTCTATATGAGACAGCAAAGCTTAATGTCACAAACTGAAATATCTCCAAAAACGTCTGCTACCATGAACGGACACTGAAGACGTAAAATGAAGGACAGCGTACAGTGAACTTGCCTAACCTCCTTCACACAAAGTATTCACAACCAGATGTTAGGCCCCTTCAGCGCCATCAGGAGACACGGACCACTGCAGAGACAAGCCGCACTCAGCGCGTCGGGTTCCGTAACCAACGAGGGCTGGATTAAACAGACCCTATCTTGCTCATCCATTTTTCTTGCTGGTATGTACCATCACTGTGACCTCAGTGATGTGTGTTGAAAAAAGTTCCTGATGCAGAACGGAGCCTAAACACAGAGGGTGATGTCTCAGTAGAACTTTCCAACCCTATTTGTAGAGAAGCGATCAAAACTATGATGAACAATGCCTTCCAGTGGGTTATCTCCACACTACATACACAGCAGAAAGGAGGAAGACTTAATTTACATGATCTAGACTTAATTCACAAACTCAAAAATATAACTCACTTTCTTTTGGACATGCAAGACAGTCACCCTAACACTGGCAAAGACCATTCACACACCTGAAGTTATTACAAACTCAGAGAGATTATATTAATAAATTTGCAACTTATTTTTAGAGAAAAGCATTCTATAACCGAGTGACAGGTTGCAGTGTGAAGCTGACTAACGTAACCAGGCAGTTGCTGCTCTCGTTCTCAGCCCTCCTGGAGCAACACAGCCAAGCTGCAGTGACTCAGTTCCAACAGTCCCACAGAGAGAGAATAAAACCACTTGCCTTGTGTTTATTACAACACCCTCCTGGCAAATGGCCTTATTTCTTCATGAACCTGCCAAATTTTTCTAGTTTTTTACTTACTTTCTTGTGTTTCCATAACAAGTGAATTTTTTAAGTCTTTCTTCAGTTCAGTTCAGTCGCTCAGTCGTGTCCGACTCTTTGCGACCCCATGGACTGCAGCATGCCAGGCCTCCCTGTCCATCACCAATTCCGGGAGTTTATTCAAACTCATGTCCATCAAATTGGTGATGCCAGCCAACCATCTCATCCTCTGTTGTCCCCTTCTCCTCCCGCCTTCAGTCTTTCCCAGCATTAGGGTCTTTTCAAATGAGTCAGCTCTTCGCATCAGGTGGCCAAAGTATTGGAGTTTCAGCTTCAACATCAGTCCTTCCAGTGAACACTCAGGACTGATCTCCTTTAGGATGGATTGGTTTGATCTCCTTGCAGTCCAACAGACTCTCAGGAGTCTTCCCTAACACCACAGTTCAAAAGCATCAATTCTTCGGTGCTCAGCTTTCTTTATAGCTCAACGCTCACATCCATACATGAGCACTGGAAAAACCATAGCCTTGACTCGACAGAACTTGGTTGGCAAAGGAATGTCTCTGCTTTTTAATACGCTGTCTGGTTGGTCATAACTTTTCTTCCAAGGAGTAAGTGTCTTTTTATTTCATGGCTGCAGGCATCACTACCATTTACATGTTATCTAAAGAATGATTCTTGGTATCGTTAACTATTTGCTTTAAAGTTATTTTAGCTACACAGTGACAGGACAAAACATAAGTTATATAGTTTAGAATCATGCCATTAACTCCAAAATTAATCCAACTGCATAGAGAATGCTCACTTTAATATTTTTATTATCCTAAAATTTATTATTGTTTTAGTATAGATATCTCACTATTGTACACAAAATACTTTTGATAAACTGAGATCACCAAATGATTTTCTAAACTGTTAAACCCAGAGCTTCTCCCACTATTCATTCATCTATTACTATTGTTAATTTTTCCATAGGTACCAGTACCTTTATTTATGCAATGTTTTTCTTTAAATATGGACTCACTGTTTAATCTTACAATAATTTATGTTAACAGAGAAAACAAATATCACTTTTCATGAATGACAGGCTTGATGTGCTGGTTATATAATTCTTCCAGTGCTAATTAGAATAAGCCACGAATACTAAAATTACAAAATGTTACTCAATACCACCTAAAAGCTTGTGCACCTCTGGTGGTATCTGTACCATGTTTTAGGAACCAATACAGAGCATACTGTTAATTTCTTTTTCCTTCTCAAACTCTGTTCCTCTGACCTTCAAGACCTAGCTCCCACTTGGTTCTCCCAGGCCCCTCTCTTTACTCACTCTTTCCCTGGCTCTGCTCCTTAAATGTGAGTATTTTCTAAGATTCTACTCTTGGACTTTTTTTCTCACTATGAACCTTCTGATGGAACCAGTGGCATCTCGGAATGAATATATGTCTATCACTGAACTTATTTTCCAGCCCTATATCAATGCATGGATAATTTCTTTTCCACATTCCTCCTCTTAATTAATGACACTGACAATTATCCAGTTACCAAAATTAGAAACCTCTAAAGTCAATTCACATTTTTAGTCTAGTGTTTTCAGCCCTTCCTCTCTCAAAGTTGTCTCTAATTTCCTCTGCCCTTCTTCATACTCATCTGACAACTGGCCTCTTATCCCCCTGAGAAGTGATCAAAAATCTCACTATACTGACATTTCCACCTATACATTGTACCTTCTCCTCTCTAAGGACCACCTCTACGCTATCTTTGTGCCTTGGATCCCATTCCCTTTTGATGTTCAAGATTTTTGCTTCTATAATTTTCTCTGCATCTTCAATTACTTCCCCTTGACTGGCTCATTCCTACAGGGATACAAGCAGCACCTCTTATCTTTAGAACAATAAAACCGACACCAAATATCTTTGACTCCACACCCTGTCCAGCGACCACCCTGTTTTTCTGCTCCGCACTGTAGCAAAACTTCTTGGAAGGGTTGCTAGCCATCTTCACTTCCTCATCTCCTCCACAAACCATTTAAAAAAACCTTTTAGAAGACTGCCAGTGACCTCTGTGTTCCAAAATCCAATGCGTTACCCTGTCTTCATCCAATTCAAGCTCTTAGGATATGTCCACGTTTTGTAAGAATGATAATAATATAATTAACCACTCCTTGAAACACTTTTTTTACTCAGCTTCTAGAACGGAATGCTTGTCTGGTTGTCTTATGTTACTGGCTACTCCTGAACTGTTCTTCCTCTTCTTGACCACTAAATGTTAGCTGGAATGCCTAGTACTTAATCGTTGATATACTTTCCTTTTTATACAATCACTGAGGTAACATCATCCAATTTTGCGATTTTAAAAACATTCATAGGCCCATGGCTCACAAATTTTCATCACTAGCCTGGAGCTCTTCCTTGACCACAAGGACAGTTGTGTATAGCAACAGACAGGCAGCTGCTATACACCCAAATGCCTATCCAATACCATCACTTAAACACTCAGTAGGCAACTGAAACTTAACGTGTTTAAAACCAAACTTCTTTTGCTGCCTAAGCCTGCTCCTCCCTCAGACTTCACTGTCTCATTAAATAGTACCACAAGTATAGCTGCCAGATCTGTGTGAAACCCAAGGTTACACAGCAATCTAATGATCTTTTAGAACTAACACGGAAAAAAGATGTCCTTTTCATTATAGGGGACTGGAATGCAAAAGTAGGAAGTCAGGAAACACCTGGAGTAACAGGCAAATTAGGCCTTGGAGTACAGAATGAAGCAGGGCAAAGGCTAATAAGAGTTTTGCCAAGAGAACGCACTGGTCATAGCAAACACCCTCTTCCAACACAAGAGAAGACTCTATACACGGACATCACCAGATGGTCGACACTGAAATCAGATTGATTATATTATTTGCAGACAAAGATGGAGAAGCTCTACACAGTCAGCAAAAACAAGACCAGGAGCTGACTGTGGCTTGGATCATGAACTCCTTATTGCCGAATTCAGACTTAAATTGAAGAAAGTAGGGAAAACCACTAGACCATTCAGGTATGAGCTAAATCAAATCCCTTATGATTATACAGTGGAAGTGAGAAATAGATTTAAGGGACTAGATCTGATAGACAGAGTGCCTGATGAACTAGGGACGGAAGTTCGTGACATTGTACAGGAGACAGGGATTAGGACCATTCCCAAGGAAAAGAAATCCAAAAAATCAAAATAGCTGTCTGAGGAGGCCTTACAAATAGCTGTGAAAAGAAGAGAAGCGGAAAGCAGAGGAGAAAAGGAAAGATATTCCCACTTGAATGCAGAGTTCCAAAGAATAGCAAGGAGAGATAACAAAGTCTTCCTCAGCGATCAATCCAAAGAAATAGAGGAAAACAACGGAATGGGAATAGAGATCTCTTCAAGAAAATGAGAGATATCAAAGGAACATTTCATGCAAAGATGGGCTCAATAAAGGACAGAAGTGGTATGGATTAACAGAAGCAGAAGATATTTACAAGAGGTAGCAAGAATACACAGATGAACTGTACAAAAAAGATCTTCACGACTCATAATAACAATGGTGTGATCACTCACCTAGAGCCAGATATCTTGGAATGTGAAGTCAAATGGGCCTTAGAAAGCATCACTACAAAGCTAGTGGAGGTGATGGAATTCCAGTTGAGCTATTTCAAATCCTGAAAGATGATGCTGTGAAAGTGCTGCACTCAATATGCCAGCAAATTTGGAAAACTCAGCAGTGGCCACAGGACTGGAAAAGGTCAGGTTTCATTCCTGTCCCAAAGAAAGGCAATGCCAAAGAATGCTAACTACCGCACAACTGTACTCATCTCACACGCTAGTAAAGTGATGCTCAAAATTCTCCAAGCCAGGCTTCAGCAATACATGAACCATGAACTTCCAGATGTTCAACCTGGTTTTAGAAAAGGCAGAGGAACCAGAGATCAAATTGCCAACATCCGCTAGATCATTGAAAAAACAAGAGAGTTCCAGAAAAACATCTATTTCTGCTTTATGGACTATGCCAAGGCATTTGACTGTGTGGATCACAATAAACTGTGGAAGATTCTTATAGAGATGGGAATACCAGACCACCTGACCTTTCTCTTGAGAAACCTGTATGCAGGTCAGGAAGCAACAGTTAGAATTGGACATGGAACAACAGACTGGTTTCAAATAGGAAAAGGAGTACGTCAAGGCTATATACTGTCACCCTGCTTATTTAACTTATATGCAGAGTATATCATGAGAAACACTGGGCTGGAAGAAGTACAAGCTGGAATCAAGATTGCTGGGAGAAATATCAATAACCTCAGATATGCAGATGACACCACCCTTATGGCAGAAAGTGAAGCCTCTTGATGAAAGTGAAAGAGGACTGAAAAAGTTGGCTTAAAGCTCAACATTCAGAAAACTAAGATCATGGCATCTGGTCTCATCACTTCATGGAAAATAGATGTGGAAACAGTGTCAGACTTTATTTTCTTTGGGCTCCAAAATCACTGCAGATGGTGATTGCAGTCATGAAATTAAGATGCTTACTCCTTGGAAGGAAAGTTATGGCCAACCTAGATGGCATATTGAAAAGCAGAGACGTTACTTTGCCAACAAAGGTCCATCTAGTCAAGGCTATGGTTTTTCCAGTAGTCATGTACGGACGTGAGAGTTGGACAGTGAAGAAAGCTGAGGGCCAAAGAATTGATGCTTTTGAAGTATGGTGTTGGAGAAGACTCTTGAGAGTCCCTTGGACTGCAAGGAGATCCAACCAGTCCATCCGAAAGGAAATCAGTCCTGGGTGATTACTGGAAGGACTGATATTGAAGCTGAAACTCCAATACTTTGGCCACCTCATGTGAAGAGTTGACTCATTTGAAAAGACCCTGATGCTGGGAAGGACTGTGGGCAGGAGGAGAAGGGGACGTCAGAGGATGAGATGGCTGGATGGCATCACCGACTCGATGGACATGGGTTTGGGTGGACTCCGGGAGTTGGTGATGGACAGGGAAGCCTGGCGTGCTCTGATTCCTGGGGTCTCAAAGAGTCAGACACAACTGAGCAACTGAACTGAATGATGTAAAATTTAGAAGTGAACAAAGTGACACACTAAACTAAAGGGACCACTTTAGGTGTGCTTTTAAGACTCAGTATGACTGTCCCCCATAATATAGCTCAGATTCATGTTTTATATAGGGATGTATGTATCTCTCTTGAGGGGTGATATAAGAAATGCAGTGATTATACTACTTTCAAAAAATGACTCAAGAGTCTGCAAATATGAATTCTTTTAGTCTTAGAAGTGTACTAGTTTATGACTTGGGGATAAAAGAATTATGCACGAGGCCTTGGAAGGCAGAGGACTCGGATTTCAGTCTCTGTGCTACCAATGACTGACTCTTTGACTTGAGTAAATCATCACCTCTGCTTCTTGATTTATAAAAAGGGGACTTTCTTATCCTCCCTGGCACCATCACATAAATACAAAGGACTGTTTGGTAACCAAATAATTAAAGCCTTTTAAGCAAAGAAACACAAAAATTTAGAAACCTTAAAAACTATGTGTTTCAGATTGTATCTTTCTTTTTCAGCGCTTGTATCTTCACTAACTCACATCAAGAATGGGATAAAGCAAAGGTCCTTAATTGCTGGTAGCATATCTCGGGTAGTCCACAGGAGGGCAGCAAAATGCAGGATTTCTTTTTCTTCAAATTCTGAACTCCATGTAAAATTGTTTTAAGCTACAAGTTACATATATCTACAGAAATTTAGGTAGAACACAAGCTTAAACTAGCAGGCAATGGAACAAGTTATCAAAGGAGATAAGATTCAGGTAAATAGTAAAGAGATGCTAAAAATACAGAAACACTGTAAAGACAACACAGGAGAATCCTTTCACACACTGGAAAAGATACTATAGCTCATCTAGAGACTTCCCCGGTGGTCCAGGGGTTAAAACTTCACCTTCCAAAGCAGGAGGTGCTGATCCCTGGTGGGGCAGCTAACATCCCACATGCCTCATCGCCAAAAAGCCAAAACATAAAACAGAAGCAATATTGTAACAAATTCAATAAAGACTTAAAATCAGAAAATATAAATCTTAAAAAAAAAAAAAAAGATCAAGTACATGATTTGGAAATTCTATTTTTTTTTCTGTAATGGGAAAAACTTTCAAATACATATTATAGAGAAACATATATAAAATTCTAAGTATATTTAGTTAAATACTAAGGCCCGAGTTCTGTATAATATTTATTCATTTTTCTGAAGATCTGGGCCAATAATTTTAAGTAGGCATGTGTCTCAGTAAATTAAGAAAAGATGAGCATTCAGAAATTAGGGGCTGATGTTTAAATTATATTCAGCTAATAACAATGCCATTGTTAGTGGCATACTTATAAGCATGTAATGAAGTCTAATAAACATAACCTACCATTGGTCTTATGTTTTGTAGTGTAAGAAAAATAATACTGAAAGAAGAATACCAGAAATAAAGTAAAATTATGCATATCATGAGAAACGCTGGGCTGGAGGAAGCACAAGCTGGAATCAAGATTGCCGGGAGAAATATCAATAACCTCACATATGCAGATGATGCCACCCTTATGGCAGAAAGTGAAGAAGAACTAAAGAGCCTCTTGATGAAACTGAAAGAGGAGAGTGAAAAAGTTGGCTTAAAGCTCAACATTCAGAAAACTAAGATCATGGCATCTGGTCCCATCATTTCACGGCAGATAGATGGGGAAACAGTGGAAACAGTGGCTGACTTTATTTTTCTGGGCTCCAGAATCACTGCAGATGGTGATTACAGCCATGAAATTAAGACGCTTACTCCTTGGAAGGAAGTTATGACCAAATTAGACAGCACATTTAAAAGCAGAGACATCCTTTGCCAACAAAGGTCCATCTAGTCAAGGCTATGGTTTTTCCAGTAGTCATGTATGGATGTGAGAGTTGGACTATCAAGAAAGCTGAGCGCCGAAGAGTTGATGCTTTTGAACTGTGGTGTTGGAGAAGACTCTTGAGAGTCCCCTGGACTGCAAGGAGATCCAACCAGTCCATCCTAAAGGAGATCAGTCCTGGGTGTTCATTGGAAGGACTGATGTTGAAGCTGAAACTCCAATACTCTGGCCACCTGATTTGAAGAGCTAACTCATTTGAAAAGACCTTGATGCTGGAAAAGATTGAGGGCAGGAGGAGAAGGGGACGACAGAGGATGAGATGGCTGGATGGCATCACCGATTCGATGGACATGGGTTTCGGTGGACTCAGGGAGGTGGTGACAGACAGGGAGGCCTGGCGTGCTATGGTTCATGGGGTCGCAAAGAGTCAAACACGACTGAGCGAGTGCACTGAACTGTTGCATATCAGCATATCAGAGATATAACAGAAAAACATATATTGTTTAAGTTGTAGAAAGCATCTTTGTTAAATATAACTTTAATTTTCAAAGGAGCAAAGCTAAAGAACGTAAGTATTTACAACTTTGGAGTAATAAATGCATGGAAAATCCACTATCATAAATATTATAGACACAATACCCACATTTTGCTTATACTGCTATTAAAATTATTTCCATCTTTCATCATTAGAGAAGATACTAATTACTGCTTCATGAAAGTTCATTTTCTGTGAGACACCGTTATTTTCAGTTTTTTTTTTTACAAAGTCCTTTTTCAGGGGTGAGTACTCAAGAGAAGTTACTTATATTCAAAACCATGATAAGTTTGACAGAGTCCATTTTACTTTTAAGAAGTATGCTGTTATTGGACTTCCCTGGTGGCTCAGACAGTAAAGCGTCTGCCTGCAATGCGGGAGACTGGGGTTCAATCCCTGGGTCAGGAAGATCCCCTGGAGAAGGAAATGGTAACCCACTCCAGTACTTTTGCCTGGTAAATCCCATGGACGGAGGAACATGGTGGGTTACAGTCCATGGGATCGTGAAGAGTCGGATACGACTGAGCAACCTCACTTCACTTCACTTCATGCTGTTATTGAAAAGAATTTTTGTTAAAGTGGCCAATTCAGTTCTAGTTAAGTTAAATTATAAAATAACAAACCAATAAATGTGGTAAAAAAGTATGTATTTCAAAACTGGCAAAATAAATTGCTTAATCAAAGCTGGAAGCACTAGCTTCTGTTTCACTGTCAACTTGAGAGTGGACAATTAAAAAAACCAATCTATTACATTTTCCTTTCCAGGATCTTTGAAACTGCAATGCTCATATAAAATACCTATAAAAGACAAGGGCTTACTAAATAGTATTCAAAGGAGAGAGAGAGACAATGATGATAAGCAGCTAATATAAGAACACCTGCAACTAATAAATGGCAGCAAGTAAGATGACTTCTAGATTAATCAAAGTTTGGGAAAACTGTCAGATAAGTGATTCTTCATTAAATGTCACAGTGTTAGCTATAAAGTCTTTAGAAGCAGGAAAATTGTGTGAGCATAATGATAGTTTTAAGCAGAATGAATCAGTATTCAAAGCTAAATATATTACTTGTGCACACATTACAAAAAATACACACTGAAAATCTGTGTGAAAAATGTCCACGACTATATACGAAAAGCAATAAAATGTCTGCTGATATTAAAAGACTGTTAAGATAATTTTACCATTTAGTTCATAGTACCCAAGACATTATACACTATATTACACTTGCCAGAAAAAAGTGTCTAATGTGGATCTTTAAAGAAAACGATGTGTGGAAAATTAATAACAGTGGTCAGAAAAATAGTTTTTTAAATGTTTTCCAAGAGTACTTAACTATTTTTGATCTTGAAAAACTTATCTAAAAGGCTTTCAGATTGGTAGCTTTTCAAATAGACTTTCATAAGACAATTTTTTAGGTTGGGAAAGGGTGAGTAAAGGAAGCTTAAATTCTTATCCCCCAAAACCCAATTACAATACAAACTCCTTCATTAATGGAAATAGAATCATAAGTCTCGCTGTCTCTGGAGACCTTGGTATAGTCATAGTAAAACCTTTAGACAGATAATATGTCAAACAAGTAAGGCAACTTAAGATTCTTTCAATACTGCTAAAAAGGAAAAGGTAAAGGATAGACAGAATCATTTGAAGGTAAAGAAATGCTAATCATTACTCAGAGATTTTGCCTTCTATTTCATCAAGCATTTAGTAAAGCTCAGAGATAACTGGAGTAAATGCAACTGTTAGGTTTTAAAATATAAAATATAAGAAGTTTATAATTTTGATGAGAGGTGTTTGCACCTTTCAAATTTCAGCTTTT
Source organism: Antilocapra americana (assembly GCA_007570785.1). Taxonomy (NCBI): domain Eukaryota; kingdom Metazoa; phylum Chordata; class Mammalia; order Artiodactyla; family Antilocapridae; genus Antilocapra; species Antilocapra americana. The sequence continues at coordinate 16,889,147 of ML663010.1, read as the reverse complement.
CAAAGTTGGAATTTGGCAAAGCAACTGCCAATAAATAGGATTATTATGGAAACAAGTAACACAAAAACACTGTCAATGAAAAATTTAATACTTAAATTAGTTCAGTATTATTAATGAGTTTTTAAACCTAGAAAATGCTACAGCATACATTTCCATTAAGAATAATAGTATTTTTTTAGGAGTTAGCAGACACTGGATTCTTTTCTAAACCAATTAACTGCAATGTAAAAAGGTCTATTTTTTTTTAATTAAAAATTTTTTTTAAACGAGCTCTCTCTGAAAGAATTAAAAACAGTATTCTCTCTTCCCAAGTCAAATTATTCTATTTAATTGTTATTGTATTGGATTCAATAATATTCTTGGACTAAACTGGACTATCAGATACTACAATTTTGAGAAAGATCTGTTTCAAGTTAACAGTTTCCTGAACTAGTTGAGACCATGTTCTGGGGGAAAATGCTCAAGAGAACTGAATTTCCTCTCTTGACATCAGTGACATAAAATAATAATAAATTAAAAAAAACTAAAATATTGAACTTTCCTGGTGGTCCAGTGGTTGAGCCTCCATGCTTCCACTGCAGGGGGCATGGGCTTGATCCCTGGCTGGGAAGGATCTACACATTGTTCAGGGTGGCAAAAAAGAAAAAAAAGAGAAACTAAAATACTAAGAAAAGAAAAGGCTTTTAGAAAAGTTATCACTATATACATATAAATCCCTTCTCCCCAGTAACAGAAAAGAATCAAGAGAGGTGAGAGAGATAAGAGTAAGTAAACAGGAAATAATCTATCAATATAAGCAGCTCACTGCAACAAGTGAAAATTTGCTTATAAGGCAGTCCTTGGATGACCACAAAATTTTAAAGACCACAACATATTTTCTAATATGACGCAAGAAGATTCTAACCTTTTGAGTCATATTTTGCATTCATCATGAATTTCTAACGGCTTACTTCTACCTAAGACCTATTCTGTGAAAATAATCTCATTAGCTCTCCCCAAAGTATATGAGATTTTACTGTCTTTCATTTCATAGATTAGGGTACACTTCACTGAGAATAGAGAGGAGTAATGGCAGAACCAGGGCTCCAACATGAATCGGTATGCCTCCGGCATAAGCCACTGACCATACTGCCTGTAAAACGCTGTCTCAGGCCTTCAAGAGCCACACAAACTCGACTGCAGCTCAGACAGTGCTCAGCACTCATCTGCAACAGAGCTATGGGGTTATGCTGCTGAGAGATTTATTTTTGTTTCTTCCCCAGAAAACTGGGCTCTGATATTTAAAATGACCCACTGCATTCCACTAAAATCCTAAGGCAGTGTGGTAAAGTGAATCAAGAAAATCAATTTGGATGCCAAATCTGGTAATTACTGATGTCTTTTAGACAAGTTACTTAATGAAGTGTGTTACTTAAAAAAAAAATCTGATAGAAGGAGCTGGACTAGTCCTCTGGTCAAACACTGGATCTAATTTGAACATTAACAGAGCAACTACTGTGTGCTCTACAAAAGCAAGGTACTGAGGATCCACATATATATAAACTGCACCACTCGTAATTCAAGTTAAACTGATATTTTTCTTTCCAGTGAAGATTAAGCAATAATCAAATACTGTAGAACTACTATATTCAAAATCCTGTGACATACTATAAATAGAAAAGAATATATACATGTAAAATTGAATCACTTTGCTATACAAAAAAAATTAATACAACATTGTAAATTAGCTATAATTCAGTAAAAAATATCGAAGAAAAAAAAATACCATGGAACTCTTAGGGAGTTCTAACTGATAACCCTACAATACCTTAGATACTAACTCAAATACTTCTGACCCAGGCAGATCCACTTCTGCACAGGCATGTATGCATATATGGCGGTGGGATAAGGTAGAAGAACGCAGAGCGGATACCACTTCACATCAGGTGACTATTTTAAAGGTGCAGTAAAGGTCTGCATCACCTTCACTCAAAGACAAGGGGCTGTATCTCAGTGAATGAGGACAGAAACACTGCTTCAAATCTCATGACATAGTTTGAATTCATGGCAGAAAAAAATTTCCTTTGCCATAAATATCAGTTATTGTAAAACATCAGAGATTTTGAGAGGGAGAAAAAACCTCACAGCTAATCAATCCCAACTGAATAATATACTTTAATCAGCCTTTCTCAAACTAGGGTTCTGGGAGAGAACTACGCCAAATGCTCCAGAGTATTTATACAGAAAGCAATGAGTTAATTTCTTTTCTATGTATCTAGAATTATGCTAGTTAAGTAAAATTCCTGGGAAAATTAAGAAAGTGATTTTCTGTGTTCTGTCAATCAAAACAGGAATCCCAACTGAACCTGTTATTTGGCCGGGACGAATGGCTGCTTACCACTGCAAACAGAAGAGGTGACGTTGTACAGAAAAGGATAAAACTGCATACAGCGAATCAGCTTCAGGCTGTTCTCACACTCTGGGCACTTGGTAGTTAACTTCAAAGCCTGTCTAAAGGCCTCAAGTGCCCCACTGATATTCTTCAGAGCAAGGTAAGCATTTCCCAGGCTCAAAAAGGTCAGGGGCTGGAAAGAGAAAAAAAAGAAAAATCAGCAAAATGTTAATGAATTAATATTTTTCAAGAGTTACAAAACCTTTACAGTGTATGTCTCTTGGCTTTTTTTTAGGTTATCCTATAAAAGTTACCCCAGCTGTCCATTTTATTTACATCAGCTAATTCTAAACTGTTTCACATAAATCTATTTTTTACCTTTTTATTGAGATAAAAATTACATCAAGTGTGTGATGTACATTAGTCTTTACTGTGCAGCTGTAACCACCACTCATCTAAAGATATAAAACATTTAGAACATTTCCAGAATCCTGAGAGGCTCCCTTGGGCAACCCCACCCCCAACTCCAGATGTAACCATTGATATGATGCTGTGAAATCACCATAGATTAATGCCACCTGTTCTTGAACTTCACCTAAATAGAATCAAACAGCATGTTCCCTTGTGCAAATAACATGTACCTTTCTGTAGCTTCTTTTACTCAACCAAACCTGTAGTACTCAAAAATCCAGATTTTTTTGGTATACTATACGTTCACTCTTTTTTTAAAAAAAAATTGATGTGTAATGTTTCCACACATGAATACACCACATTGTTCATCCATTCTCCTACTGATAGGCTGTTGCAGGATTATATGCAGTTTTTGATCTACCACAGATAAATTTACTATGAAGTGAACACTGTTGTAAATGTCTTCTGATAAACATATTACTCATTTTCCTTAGGTATACATTTAGAAGTGGTTCTTAAGATAGCCATACATTTCATTTTAGGAGATCCAAGCAAAGAATTTTCCAAAATGGACATACAGACTTAATACTCCTACAAGCAAGTGTGAGAATTCACTGACTTGGTATTGTCAGTTTGTAAAATTTAGCTCTTTTAGTGAGACGCTTAAGTGGCATCTCATTGTGATTTTAATTTGCATTTCCTTGATCGGTGATAATATTGAAAAAATTTTCATATACTTAGTGCCATTTTGGTACCCTTATTTCTGAAGTGCTGTTGCTTTCCCCATTAAAAAAAATGGGTTGTCTTTTCTTTCTTATTGAAGGAGTTCTTTATATATATACTAGACATGAAGTCTTTGTTGGACATATTTATTGCAAATATCTTTCCCAGTCTATCATTTGCCTTTTTATTTTCTTAATGGTATCTTTTGATAAACAGAAATTCTTAATTTTAATGAAGTTCAGTTTATATATTTTTTCCTTTTGTAGTTAGTGCTTTATGAAATCTTTGCCAGCTATAAGGTAATGAAGATTTTCTCCTATGTTTTCATCAAAAAGTTTTATTTTTCTATCTTTCACATTATGGTACATGATCCACATCAAATTAATTTTGTATACAATATGAGGTAGGAGTCAAAGTTCGGTTTTTTTCCATAGGGGATATCCAAGTACTCCATTACTACTTAATGAAAAACCCAAAGCTCCCCCAAAACACTGAACTACAGGTGTGCCTTTGTCATAAATCAGCCTTTTTAAAAAATTTGCCTATTGTGTTCCACTTGTGTATTTCAGTATCTTTGTGCCAATTCCACTGGTTTAATTATAGTAAGTCTTGAAATCTGATAATACTTAAGTCTTCCAACTCTGTTTTTATTTCTCTAACCCCCAAATCTTTGTGCTATTCTAAGATCCTTTTTTACAGAGATTTTTGAAACTACTCATCAATTCACACACACAAATACACGCACCTGCTGGGAGTCTGAGATGAAACTGTGTCTATAAACCAACTTTACAGAGACCTTCACGCCACAATACTGAACCTTCCAATCCACATACGTGACATACCAATACACCACCATTTATTTAGATTTTCTCTTAGCAATGTTTTGTCATAAGGACAGAAACCTTGTGCACCTTCCTTTAGATTTACTTCTAGATATCTGCTTTTCTGATGCTATTGTAAATAGTCTTAAAATTCTATTTTCCAATTGTTTTTTGAGACTTTGTTTTTATAAGCAGCCCGAAGTATTCAGCTGAGGTCATTTCTGTGGAAATATGCCTACGCTTAGTATTTGCTGTGTACAAACCATTTATTCTATGCTTATTTTATCATTAAAAATATTTTAAAAGATCTAAGAATGTTGTATTCCCGAACTGCACAGTTTATCTCAAAGCAATACCTAAAATTTTTTTCTTTTTTAAATCATGAAAGTATGATGATACATTTACAGAAGACTTGGAAAATACAGCACAAAGTTACACACAGTTCCACTATATATTACAATTATTTTTTTAAGCAGTTAAATTAAGATTTTTAGTTGGAGTTTCAATATCAAACTGTCAAAATTAAAAGAATGAATAGTCAGAAAAGTAGGAGGATACAGTAGACCTGAAAAATACTATGAACCAATTCAACACAATTAAGATTTATACAATTTTCACACAAGAGCAGGATACAAATTCTACTTAAGTTCCCACAGGAGATATAAACCAGGAGATATTAGAACATGCAACACCTATAATTTATTAGCTACCTGCTTCTGATTCAGGCTGTTAGGTCACCAGAAATATCTCACTATAACCAAGCCAAGGTTTACAAAATATTTCATATTAAAGAGGTCCAATGTAAGTAGTTCTCAAGTTACACTCAAAGTATTACTTAGAGGTTTACAAGATAAAAAATTAAGTTGCCTACTTAAATTAAGTGTCTTTATATTTTCCATAAGGAAACAAAGTATCATGATTACCCCTATGACTAGAATGATAGTTGGGCAAATATCTTGTATTCAGATGAACTGGATAGCATTTTAGGAAAAAAGAGTAATTTTCATGAATTCAGTCAGAAAATAGTACTGAGTGATTGTTTTTAGTGTGTTTCAAATACTGTTTTTCACACTGAGGATACAGCAGAAAACAAGAAAGATAAACCTCTGCCTCAATGGATCTTAGAGTCTCGTGTCACACAACTGTGGGGGTGTCACACAACTGTGAGTAAAACGTGATAAAGGAAAGAACAGCAGGGCAGAGACATAAGTGTGAAGACACTGAGTTGGGAAGACAGTGGCATTTCATATAGAGTAGTAATGGGAAGACTCACTGAGAAGTTAGTATTTGTAAAAGATTTTAAGGAGATGAGGCACAAACTAGGAAGAATCTTAGTGGAATGAAGCATTCCAAGAAGAATGCTGGGCCCTGAGGAGGGGCCACAGCCAGCACGCTCATGGAACTGCATGGAGGCAAGTGAGGCCACAACAGAATGACCGATGGAACGACCTCACAGACATGAGACAGGAAAAGTGACAAGGCCACGTAGGACTTTCTAACCCATTAGAAATCCTTGTCTCTTCTTGTGAGTTACGTGGAGGGACACTGCAGAGATCTGAATAGACAAATGACATCTGATTTTTAATAATAATCTCATTGTTTGCTATAATATGAATAGAGTATAGGGCGATAAAAGCAAAAAACTTAGGTTAGGAGGCTACTGAAATAATCTAGATAAAAGATAATGATGGTCTGGACAAAACATAACGATAGTTTGGATAAGACAGCAGTGGAGTGAAGAGCAAGCTGCTCAGTAGTGTCTGACTCTTTGAGGCCCCTGGACTGTAGCCTGCCAGGCTCCTCTGTCCATGGAATTCTTCAGGCCAGAATACTGGAGTGGGTTCCCTTCTCCAGCGGATCTTCTCAACTCAGGGATTGAACCCAGGTCTCCTGCATTGCAGGCCAATTCTTTACCGTCTGAGCCACCAGGGAAGACAGCAGTGGAGATGAAGATAAATAGTGGAATTCTGGATATATTTTAAAAACAGAATCAGCAAGCTTGGTTAACAGATTATATCTGCCCTGAGAGGAGAAAGGTTCGAAGGATAACTCTAAGTTTCTGTCTTGAACTACTGGCTTCACTGTTTACAGAAATGGGGAAGACGAAGACCAAACTGGAACAATGTTAAGGAGCTTAGTTTTGGCCTGCAGTTTTAGTGTTTCAGACATTCAAGTAGAGATGTCAGATAAACTGCTGAATAAAGGAGTCTGGAGTTCAGAGCAAAGCTGATAGATGAGTCAATAAGGAAAGAACAGTGTTCTTGAGATATGGTTCTGGAACGATTGTATATCCGTGTGGATATGAACTTTGATCCCTGTCTAACATTACAAAGAAAATTTAACCTGAAATGGATCATCTGTCTAAATGTAAAACCTGAAACTAGAAAACATCTAGAAGACAGCATAGGAAGAGGACTGTGTCTATCCAAGAGTCAAGTATTTAAAGACAAGCCATAGAAAACAAAACCAAAACAAGACTGTTTTTGTCAGCCTTCTTATGAAGACATCTTAAATCTAACAACAGAAATCAAAAGGAAGAAAAGAGCAAATTAAGGGAATTTAAAGGCTAAGATAAAAAGGCAAAGAGAGAAAGTATTTTTAACACGACAGATGGGAGTTTAAAAGATTTTGTTGTTGAAAGAATTCATGGAAAAATTTTAAAGATTCTAACAAAATGGACAAAATTCCTACATAAACTTTTACTTTAAAAATATAATTGAAATACAACATCCTTAAAATAGGGTAAAGAAATTTGTTACAACAGGGAAGTGAAAAATTTTTTAAGTAAATTTGTTTTACAAATGTTAATACAGAAGCAGTGTGACTTGACTATAAAGAGTGTGAACTCTGAGGCCAATCTCCCTGAGTTCAAACACAAGCTCTTTGACTTTCTATAAATCCCTTCAGTTTTCTTTTTCTATCAAATGGGTAAATTTTATCTCACAGGGTTGTGTGGATTCAATGAGTTATTACACGTAAAGTGCTTCATATGGTGCACTAGAAAACAATAAAAGTTAGCAGTTACTTCAACTGCTTGATAATTGTACTATCTGGTGATAATACTAGAGAAATGAATATTCACAGATCTTGATTATGGCAACATATATTGGCTCAAATCTTTTTCTGAACTGTTTAGTAGTCTGTATCAAAAGGAATCAAAATATTCATTCTACCAGCAATCTTTCCTAAGAAAATTATCTTTACACAATCATTTAACTTGATGGCTATAAAAACTATATAGTAACAATATTTTTGTATAATAAAGTTTAAAGATCACCAAAGTTACAGTAAGGGGCTTCCCTGGTGGTTCAGCGGTAAAGAATCTGCCTGCAATGCAGGACCACACAAGACGTGGGTTCGATCCCTGGGTTGGAAAGATCACCTGGAGGAGGGCATGGCGACCCACTTCAGTATTCTTGCCTAGAGAATCCCACGGACAGAGGAGCCTGGCAGGCTACAATCCATAGGGTCACAAAGAGTTAGACACAACTGAAGTTACTTAGCAAATTAACAGTAAAGTTATAACATACAATATATTTATGCAGAGGAAAAGCTTACAAGGAAATACTTTCAAATGTTGACAGTTGGGGGTAGGGTCTGATGGAGGTATATTCAGGGGCATCTACCCTGATTCACTGAGTTATCTTTTTATTCTTGTTACAGTACCAAAGTATTTAACTGAAATTTTAGTAGAATTTTCAAATATAGAAAGACAACTAATCTCTAAAGGAGTTCTTTTTTCTTCAGAAGAATACTGCCTAATTGCCTTGATGGTGCAAAAAAGTGAACCATGACAAGTATGACGGGAATATAGCTGTGTTGAGCCTTCTATTTAGGTGTTCCCTTTATCACATCCCATATAGAGCATCTGTTCTACTACACTCACACCTGACACAGTAAACATCTGATAAATATTTGATGTACTTCTCTGGCAAGTTGGCCTGTTGTATAGTGGTTGTAAACTTCTACTTAAAATCCAGTTGTGAATTTGTGTATCTCAAAGGAAACTTGTAATAGGCAACATTTCCTTCTAATACTGAAAGAAATTAGCTTTGGGACACCTCAAATTAACCTAAGCCATTGATGCACAGTTCTTCTAGAAGTTTCTTTGGGTATAAAACTTGGAAATATTTAGACACTAAGTATAAAAGCAATTTAATTATATATTTATTATAACTGCATTTCATCAAACCTAAAATGTCATCAATTGTAACATGCATCTTTATTTCAGAGATGTTAATATATGAAAAAAAAAGGGAGCGGTATTTTAGAAACCATGAAATAAAGTAATAAAGTACAAAGCAGAGATGTCACTCCATGGACTGCAGGTGGAAGGTTCAAGGTACCAACCTATCTACCCTATCAAAACAACCTTTAAACTGTGCTCTGGCTTGGTTGGTAGAAAGATTTTAAGTTGTAAAACAATATAATACTAAAGAATGTGCATGCTGTAATGAGTAGGATAAAGTGAGAAGCAGATGTTTCTGACATAAAAAGGTGGCAGTATATTTTTAGCAGCCATGTCATTCTTATTTAAATGTTTCTAAAAATAAACTGCATAATTTATAAACTTTCTTTAAATAAACACATCAAAAATACAACAAAAGCCCTCTTATAATATGCAAATTCTACTCTGAAAAATATAACATGAGATTTTTTTTTATGCCCGCTCTATAAAAATACAATGAACACTCTGAATTTGAGTTACCACTACTTAGTACATATTGCTACAACGGAACAATGAAACCTCACCTCAGAGCTATTGATGGCCAAAGCTTGAAGTAGCAGTTTAGTGGCGTCAAGATGAAGGCCATAGTGAATCAAAAGGTTGGCCAAGTTAACGAGAGGAACGTCCTGGTACTGAAGGGGGGCCAAATTCAAAGCCCGCTGAAGACAAGCAATAGCAAAAGTGCTGTTTCCTACTGCTCTCCAGTAGAGGCCAGCTTCATTGAGGATCAGCCAGACGGGAGCATTAGGCTGAAAAGGCCCACACACTTCACTTAGTTCAAGAAGACAGAACTCATGCTAAAAAGGATTAATGCATGCACTGTAACTTTTAACTACAATTACCCAGCATTTAGATTTCAGATGTCTGAAGTAGGCGGCTCACCTTGTTAATAGCATGAAATAAGAAAGACCCAATTTCTTCTTCTGGGATAGTATAGTTATTAATACGGGAAAGCAAAATCTGAAAACGTTAAAAGGAAGACTGAATCAATTGAAAATAACAGGGAAGACAATTGAAAAGAATTTCTACAGCCAGCAATCTTTACTTGAGCTCATCAGGAACAACTAACTTGAACAGACATTAATATAATTTCTATACAGAACATGAGGTCACTGACATACCAACAGGTGTTACCTTACTCACACGTATGCCTGAGTTTCCTTTAACTAAAAAAAAAATCAAAAGACATATATAGCACATACATATTAAGATGATCTATCATTTCCCCATTAAAGTCAAAGTAAGCGTCCAGAACCAAATGGGAAATTATTCAGAAAACAAAGCATGCAATACCTGATGCAATTCTCTGCTATCCTTCCTAGCTGGAAAAGCACCAGACCCTCGGTTAATCACTTTGTATTCCTGCAGCATTTATGTAACTGTGAACAACTCTAAGAGAGGGGTCAGGGGCTGTTTATATTTATATTCCTAGAACTCCAAACACTGCCTGGAACATAATGTTTTCTTGCTTCAGTAAATGTTGAATGAAAGCAGTAAACTACTCATAGTTTCAAAATTAAATTTAACAAAGATCATTGTGATGGTTTGTTTTCTCTGTAAAAAGGAAATTTTTTCATTTGTATCCATGGAATGGTGTTTACCCAGGATTTATATTCAGTAATAAGATTCCTAGTTACACATAACTTATACAAACTACAGAAGACAGCCTAACAGAATGTATTTATAATGTTTGCAGAGAGGTTATCAAATTCATACGAATTCCTAAGGACTTCACATGAGTCCAAAGCAGGGCTGATAAGGCCAAGGAAAGAGACTCCTTAAGCTTTAAATTTCAGTTATGCAAACTTCTGGCGGCTTGGAGGCTGCAAAGGTAAACTGCAGCGGTCAGAATGGCCTCTGCTAGGTAGACAGCGTTCTGTGCGACTCGTCTTTGCAGTCCGCTTAGAGGAACAGTGCTTCGGCGGTCTGTGTAAACAGCAGCCCTGAGGGACACTTTCCTGGCAGTGCTTCAACAGTATGACTGACTTCTTAATAATTTCACTAATTCTTTAACTCTTTAAAGTCAAAGTAAGCGTCCAGAACCAAATGGGAAATTATTCAGAAAACAAAGCATGCAATACCTGATGCAATTCTCTGCTATCCTTCCTAGCTGGAAAAGCACCAGACCCTCAGTTAATCACTTTGTATTCCTGCAGCATTTATGTAACTGTGAACAACTCTAAGAGAGGGGTCAGGGGCTGTTTATCTTTATATTCCTAGAACCTTTATGAATCCTTCAGTTTCATAAACTTAGAGCTCAACAACTGCCCTCTATTTAATTTTTGCTCCACCGATGAGGCTTGTGAAATCACCCAGAATGGACGGCAATAAACACCAAGCCTAAGTGAGCCTTACTTTTCGTGCATGGTCATCTGGCATTTTGGCTTTCAGATCCATGCGGACCTCTAATTCTTTGACTAAGTAGGACAGGGTCTGGCTTTTTCTGATGTCAGTTACGGAACAGTCAGGGGTTTGGACCTCTTCTTCTGAAGAATAATCATCACTGTTGAGTTCGTGGATCCTGGCACAAGAAAAAGGAACAAAATTCATATTTTCAAAGTTTGGGTGACTTCAAAATAAAGACTTAACCTTTCAGGTCCAAGGCTGGTGCTCTCAAAGAACCTCCAGATGACAATCATGCAGAATCAAGTGCTTTGCCACATCCATAAGCACTTGCCTGAGTCCTTTGTTTTCCGGAGGCAGAAAATATGTTGGCAATTCCCCACCAACGGGGACTCGAGGATAGCTTTCTGCACAATCAGCTCTTTTAGGCCACAGAATATGCTGCTTGTCCTAACAGAGAAAAAAAGTTTCTCATAAATTTCTTCAGAGTCAATATTTCAACATGCTAAATGAACTTTTAAAAGAACATAGATGTTACTAGGAAAATCAAACAATAATTTAGTATTTTACGATCTAAAGACTGTGGTAGACTCTAGAATACTCTTTCTACTGTGGACTGTTAGTCTAAGTCAGTAATTCTACCTGCTCTTCCATAGACTGGCTCAGGGTTGGGCAGGCTTAACTCAGCTGAGCCAGTAAGACACGGGGAGAGGTTTGCTTCTGGATTCCAGGAAAGAAATGCCAGTCTTAGTCTCTTAAGCCACAGGAGCAAAATCCACATTGCTCCAGCTGCTGCTGTCTGTCGCCTTATTACCATAAGGAAGACCAGCTTTCGGAAGGAACCAATACAGTGGATACCAAATTAAAGATGAGAAAAACAATGGGTTACTGGGCCACTGATCAACCAAAGCCAAAGTTGGCTCTATCTTTGGAGTTCCTATACTATGAGGTGAATTTTCTTTTAAGTTAATTTGAGGTGAAGTTTGTGACATACACCTGGAAGCATACAAACATGTAAAAAACTGGAACAGAAAACTATTTTTCCCTTAACTAAGACCTTTTCTTTGCCAATGCTAAAGTTTAACAATTATTTTATTTGTAAAATTCCATTTTCTAAATATAAATAATAAGTACCAGACGTTTACTAAACGTACAGCCTGAAGCTTTCAAATTTGGGAGTTTATATTTCATATAATTAAATATAAGTGGCTGTATTAATTCTGCTAAATTTCTCAAAATTTAGTAGTGAGGGCTTCCCTGGTGGCTCAGATGGTAAAGAATCTGCCTGTAATGCAGGAGACCCAAGTTCAATCCCTGGGTTGGGAAGATCCCCTGGAGAAGGGCATGGCTACCCACTCCACTATTCTTGCCTGGAAAACCTCATGGGCAGAGGATCCTGGCAGGCTATAGTCTATGGAGTTACAAAGAATCTGACAGGACTGAGTGACTAACGCTTAAAAAAAAAAAATACAATGTTTCTGTCTTCATATCTTGATATCTCCATTGGCTAACATACAATTATCTCTTAGCTAGCTTGGAAATACATATTCATTTACTTGTTTATTTTCTGTATCTTCTGCTACAATGTGAGGTCCAGCAGAGCAAGGAACCTGGTATATAGCTGTGAGCTCAGTGAAAGAATGCTGACTGAATACATGAAATATATACAAACATAAACTTAGGTCAAGTTTAGAAACTTGGGAGGGCTTGCAGTTTTACTCAGAGCTTTGATCCGACATCAGGGTGTCTATCTGCCCCATGTGGCTGGCAACAAGTCAAGACGGATCCTACTTCCGACTTATCCACCAACTAGCAGCAGACCTTCCATATAATTTGAGCTTAACAACTTCTTGCTGAGCAGTGACTGGGGCCATATTCATCAGCGGGGTTGAGGGCCACTTTAAGAAATCTTGTCTGAGAAAACTCCTTCATCATCCTCTACTAACTTACCCTGTATGCATCAGAGTCCCTGCCCCAGATCCAGAGAACAGAATGGGCTACGGGAGAAGACTTGACCAAATCACTGATATCACTCTGATTTGCTTGAACATCAAAGTTCACAGACATCATACTGGAGGTTGAGGAATCCTCACCAAACTAGAAAATGAAAAGAAAAGTTCAATCAAATTGAAAGCAGAAAAGCAGTTGTGACTCAGATTTAATTTAAACCCAAATGTTAGTGAATAATCAAAATTAGAAGGAAATCAGAAAGTAGGTCAGCTAAAAAGCAATCAGATCTTTAATTTTCAGAACCATGCCCCAACAGTATTCTCTCACAGATAATGCATAGCTAGCAACTTTCAATCAAGTATGTGTGGGCTGTTTTCTTCTCCCTTTACTTCCTTTCATGAGTTAATCTCTTACAGGTTTAATGATAGCTGATTTAGAAGTTTGGTTCATTCTTCTCCCCTGACTGGACTAAAGTGATAACTACTCTATAAAATTAGTGTGCTTAATATACCTATCACTTAGGCATTAAATAGTATTGTACAATCAATTTCAAATACATATAGGCTCCCCACAAGCCAAAGAACAATATTTGATTTTCCCACAAGATACCATATACTTCCTATGTATTTCTGGAACCTTGTTAGAAAAGAGAGTAGGACTAAGATGGGATGGAGTAGGAAAAACTTGAGTAAAAGGAATGAATATGATGAATTTGTAGCTCTATGCCTTGATGAATAGGAATAGTCTTTCACTACAGAGTGGTGATGAGATTTATGGATACATAATACTGGAAACTACACTGGTGCATGGCAGTCTTCCAAATGGTCTGTCTTGAGACCATTATGATTTCTAAAAGTTACACTGTGTTTCAGTCTATTTCATTTTCTAAACATTCCCCTTTTCCCCTTAAAATGCTTGGATTTAAGACAGGGAGCTACAGTCTTAGAGGTGTGAGTCTGTTCTTCCTTCACTACTCCTGAAAACTAAACATGGGATATTGCTAGAAGCTGGCTCACAATACTCATAGTAAGCTTTCGGCCCCTATTACTATTTCTCTTCCTAAATGAACTCTTAATTTTTGCTTCTTACTCTTTCCCAATGTCTGGGTTTTCTTTTTCTTTTTCTCTCCAGATTAATGCGTTCTAATTTTTCAGTCTGTCATCCTATAGAAGCTGTCCTGATATCTTAATTAATTGTTTCTTGCTAGAAATTTCTACATCTATAATTAAGGACACGATGGGTTTTCTATAGGATATAATAAATGTTATTTTATTTCCAGTATCCTTTTGAATGAAAACTGGACTCTGGTTGTACTTACTATCTATATCAGCATCACTTACATGCTATTTGGTATCATTATTATTTCTTCCCAACTAGACAGGCTGGGATGTTACATACATGTGTGAATGTATGTATATGTGTATGTATATATGTATGTACCTGTGTGGACATACACAGAGACAGAAAGAAAGAGAAAACATTCAAACAGCAATGGTGCTTAATAAGTGTTTCTTATTGATAATGATAATTTTGTTACTGTTTTCGGCTGAAGCAACGTAACTGGACTGATGACTTTTGCAAAGAGCATGGCTATTCTTTCCCAAATTGTAAATTAGAGGTCTTACTCTAAGTTATAAGCAAAGGTAAAGGCTTTGATAGACCAATTCTAGCTCTCATGGTAAAGACAGGAATTAAACATATGAAAAGACAAACACAGCTAGTGCTTTAGGAAACAGAAATGTCATTCATGGAGTAACTGAGTACTCTATAAATCTGACTTCACAAACATAACAGATACTCACAATCTTAAATGACAATCACACATTTTAGAGATCAAATATACAAGGAATTGGGGGTGGGAGAGAAATATCACTCTTCATATGCAAAAGTTTATAAGAACTAGAAGAGATCAAGAAAAAGACCTGGACATGGTCCACATTCTCAAAGATATCACCACGATGGTAGCGCACAGGTTGGTCCCACTGGCAATGTAAACTATGCTGCTGGTTGACCAGACGGCATATCTGATGATTTCCTGGGATACAAAAAGGAAATTAAAACTGATGGAAAGATCAACAATGCCAACACAGTTTTCTTAGTCTAAGTCATGTAGTATCAACCCTGTGCTCCTCAGAGCCTGGCAGAGCACTTACAGAGGGGTACTTATCCAGGGGAAAACTCCTTAATGGTTAATTAAATCATTCTAAAGCCTCAATTTCTCCATCTACAAAACAAAGGCACCACTAAAAAATCACTGAGGTATCTTCTGGCAATTCTATGACTGTAAAATCTACTGAGTAAATTATCTTAAGGCTTCGCCCACCTCTGGAGACAATCTGCTTTATATACTTCATAACTTTTTCAAATTTATATATAAGAGCTCTGGTTGCATTTTAGTACAGACTGAGCAGTAAGGAATCCCAAGGACCAAACATACTCTTTACACTCAAAAGAGCAAAGAAAACTTTTGTCAGGTAAATTGTAAAATGGGACTATAAATGGTCATTTTGTTGTTCAGTCACTCAGTCATGTCCAATTCTCTGCAACCCCAAGAGGCTGTAACAGACTCTATTTATCAAGGGAGAAGGATATAATGTAACGGATTCTATTCATTATTCTATTCATTATTCTATTATTCTATTATTCTTTGGTGTCAAGTTGTCATATCTGCTCCCACAAGGTTTGATCATAAATGGAACATTCTGGGTACAACCAAATCACTGATATGCTGTCAATGCCAGTTCCTTTAGACCAGTGGTTCTGTTTTGGGGTCCCAGACTGTAAGAGATGTTCATAATGGGACTTCCCAAGTGGTCCAGTGGTTAAGACTCCACACTTCATCCGCTTGGGGCACATGTTCAATCCTTGGTCAGGAAACTAAGAGTCTGCATATCTACACGGTGTGCCTCCCCCGCATTCCCCCCAAAAGAGCTATATATGTATTCCCAGAAAAGAAGTTGTGCATATACACAGTACTGTGTGTAATTTGGGGGAGGATTCAGAATCCCTTGAAAGTAATCCACTGATGACTTTTTTTGCTTGAGACAAAATCTAGTCTAAACTCTTCTAAAATAAAACATCTGTTTTTAATGGAAGAAAAAAAAGAACATTTAGTCTTACTGCCAGTGTTGGCTGAAAAGTGTGGATTTTTTGTTTCCAGGGTGTGTCTGGCTTGCATTAACTTGCTGTAGGGCTAAGTTACTCACAGTGAGCCTTCAGATCATCAGCAGCAAATAGGAGTTTATTAGAAAAACAAGAATCTTAGGCCCCACCTCAGACCTACTGAATCAGAATCAGCATTTTGACAAGATTTCCAAGAGACTGACATGCATATTAAAGGTAGAGAAGCATCAGTGTTGGCCACAGAGGGCCAAAAACTGTTAGGACCCCTAGGATACAAAAGATTTGGCTTTTACTTTAAAATGTGAATGAAAAAAAAGCTAGGATGATCAAACTGGCTCCCTGGCCTGCTGGTCCATTTGCAGTGATAATTTCATTTTAATATTGAGGGAAATCATAAGCACAATTTTACACTGCTTCACAGCTACATGAAAGTTATGAGAGTGAAGCACACTAGACGTGAACTTTCTAACCTGCCTTTAAAAATTACCTGCAATCAGGACTTACCTAGTTGTGCCTCTTTTGCCATCTGTGTCTCGTGGATGATGTTTCTTAGGATCTGCTCTTCCTGAATCAGCTTATGCTTTTCCAGGATTTCCTGCTGTCTCAGGTAGTGGTCATGTTGCTTTTGATATTCCTTCAGCTCATTCAGTGTTCGCTGGAGGGACCTTAACATTTTTTAATGCCAGGAAAAAGTTACAGAGCTTTAAAACGGTAAATGTTTAAGCCCACTTAAATACACAGATTTTCTGGTTCTTAGCAAAAATTGTTAGATTTTGACTTTTAACAAACAAACACTGTACCACCGTCTCCAGAACATGGGGCTAAAAATGCTACCGCTTTATTAATATTTGGGTGGTAAAAAGACAGATGTGAAATTCTTCCCATAAATACAACAATTAATGGCATTAAATGGTGTGGTGGACTTTGTAGGGACCAAAAAAGATACAGAGTAATATACTATAAAGCTCTACAGCTTTAACAACTCTGTTTTCCTCCACAAAGATTATATTAGTTCCACGGACATTCAAAGCCTTTCTAGAATCTTCCTTTTTGATCCTACCTAACAAAAGATTAAGAAAAAAGGCCACAACACCATGCTCTTGCATTGGAGCTCCTTGGTTTACAGATCTGGGGAAAAACCACAGAAACTTCCTGGAAAGGAATATTCTCTACCAGCTGATATCAATAAATCAGTGGCTTCATCATATTTAGTCACAAAAATCTTATTATTTATTACACTTAACATATGGAGATTTAAGAGCCGAACAGATTGTGTAAGAAGAGCATAATGTTGGAAGAAGCTCAGCAAGGGTAAGTTCTGAGCAGGTATAACAGAAGCCAGGCATAAACAAGCTATCATTCTTTCCTTTTTTTACTACATCAAGCTTTTAAACGTTGGAAAATGGAAAATTTATTCATTAAATGGAAAGTTTAATGAAATCCTAATCTCCACTGAATTCTCTAATAATCAGACTCAAAATTCTATAAGTGATAAACAATTCACTTCTGAATTATGTGAAGCTCCTTTTTGGTATTATTATTTATAGAATTAAGCACAGTACATTTTTTATTAAGTACAAGGACCAAGTACAATAGAATTCCATTACTGTGCGACTTATACAAATCTGATTAAAACATGGGACAAATAATCTCCCTCAGCATCACTTAACCAATGTAACAATAGCCCAACCCTAGGAGTCAAAGGGGAGAAAGAGTGAACACAGCATGTGCAAGTGAGTTTACTGACAGTCTAATTCATGGAAATGAAAACGTAATCGATAGAATTACCAAGCATCTGGCAGTATCCCCGTCCCCCATCAGACCTCATACAGGTAACTGATGATCAAGATCATAAAGATTTAAGTGACAGCATGTACTATAACATTCTCTAGTACCTAGACTCCTTTACACAACCACTGACTTGTTCTAAGCCTCCTGGATTTGGAGAAAAAGGACAGGACTAGTAGTAGTGAAAAGCAGTTTTTCTTAATTCTAATGAACAAATGAACACTGATTTCACCCTATCCAGGTCTAACCTATGAGTCTACTGTGCTTCAGTAAAATAGTGCTTTAGTAAAATTATTTTTTGCTTCAGTAAAATTTTTTCCTCTGAGTTACCTATGTTGAGCTTCCAATTTCTGCTCGAGTTTCTGCTGACATAGGACAGCATGCTTCCTCTTTATAGCTTGCTCAAACCCAGGTTTGGCCTGTAAAGCATGGTCGTAACAGAGCACTGAGTGGTTATACTCCCCAAGCATCTAAAGAGACAAAAAGGAACACACACACACATACACAAACACAGGAGGGAAAAATGTTAGCCTGGTTGTATCTGTCCAATGTCCTTATGGTTTATGAGATCACACCAAATTTCATACAGTGAACATTATTTTGATCAGCAGCCAAACCTCCACAACATGAAGCAATGCTGCATAGGATGGCTCAGTTCAAATAACTGCTATCGTAAGAGGACTACTCTAAAGAAATTCAATATTCCTATCAATTTATTATTATTATTTTTTTTTTGTCAAGAGGCTAGGACACTTATGGTTCATTACTGTTTGAGTTTTTTTTCTCTTAAGTTTCTTCATTTCTATCCCCTTTCCCTTGTCTAGACCAGAAGTAGGGAAAAGGGTATTTTTTTAACTAGGAAAAAAAAAAAAAGGAAAGAGCAATTGGATTGGTTTATGTAAAAAAAGTTGTATTTACTGCATATATGTTTCCTAAAGTGTAATAGCTAGTGAAGAAGTCACTGTCGTCCAGGGCTGCATGGACCACGACAGCGGCATCAGCAGAGAAGTGTGCTCTGTGCAGAACGTTGGCCAGGTTGACCAGGGCTACGTCTTTATTGCGCCTACAAGAGAAGGAGAGATGTAATCAGATGTCAGCAAAGCAGCGTGCGCTCCACAATTATCTGTAACTACCTGACAGGCGCAAATTACATTCAAAGCTATTGAGCTTTGGAAAACCAATTTTGAGTTTGCTTACAGATGGGGAAAATAACTTAAGAAAATCTTAATGTTTCATTTTACATAATTGATGGTGCTTACTCAATCTGAAGGCTATAAATTTTGCACACAAAAATCAAGTCTGGCAGACATTTTATGATTCTAAAATGTATTTACAGCTGATGTTTGCTTTGAGAAAAATTTTAACTTTTGATAATTTCTCCAGCCTAGGTTCTGACTTCCAAGTCCCAAGTAAGTCAGAAGGCATCTATATCGCATATTTTCTCCTTAACAGAAATCAGAAGTATGTTATGCCATTATCGCTTTGAACTCTTTGACATCTACCATTTTTGACTGGACTAATCTCTTAGAACAGGGACTGAGGAGAAAGTAAGCACACACAATGCTTTTCCTTGTTTTTTTATTTATTTATGTTTAATGTATTTTAACAGCCTGAGTTATGTGGAAAATCAATGGTCCAGAAGGACAGGAATCCTACCTAGATGAGAAGTGCAGAGCTCGCATGGCACACTCCACGACTTGGTATGGCTCGTTCTTGATTCTCCAGTAAAACGAGGCCATGTTATACAGTACCCACGAGGAAGAGTTCTAGAAATTAAAAAAATAAAATGACAACCAAACATAACTCAAGACAGTTTCTTCAACTCAGAACGTTCAAAATGAGCACCTTTACCACTCTATCTTGTCTGCAACTGGTGAAGATCAAGACAGAGTAGCGACAAAGCAGAGGACAAAGTACAAATAAACTGTCTGTATCAAAAGGGGGTTTTGATTATTAGTTGAACAAGTATACTAAGGTGTGGTCTATACAGAGAGACTGTCCACCCCTAGGCTATTATTCCAAAAGGGAAATAAAGCTGAAAATCTCACCAAGCAGCCACAACTTGGGCCCTATTTTAGGACTTCAGAAATTAGAATCTAGGCTACTTAAAAAGGCTAGTTGTTCTAACATGAAATTCCTGAAATTAACATATTGCAAAGTTTCTGCAGTATTTAACATCTGAATGAAGAAATGTAAGCTAATACAATGCTTTTGTGAAAGATGTATTTTTAGTTGTCATTTTCTCAGTGTGTTCAGAAACTCCGATCTTCACATTGCTTAAAAAATGTCTACCATATATTAATAAGTGTATTATTTAGTCAAGTTAAACAGTTCAGGTAGCAGACAGCTTTTCTCCTTTTGTGGCTTGGATTTTTTTTTATCCCTGAACATACACTGAATTTCAACCACAGAGAGGTAAAAACACTAAACTGAACTGTGTCAAAAACTCAAAGTAAGTTTAAACCCAAGTAAGAAATTTCAAATTCAGAATGAAAAAAAGTCATAAAATTTAAGATAAAACAGAAAAAAACATATGACAGCTAACGTTTAATATCTTTAATAAACAAATAGCTCATAAAAAATCTAAACAGAGAGACAAAAAGCCAAGAGAATATGGGCCAAAAACATGGACAATTCAAAAATATATGAAACAACGGCTACTTAGCAGGCGAAAAAAATACAAAACTTAACAACAAAAAATAATATAAAAGATACAAGTTTTCCTTTTAAAAATTGGCAAAGATGAAAAAGAATGCCAGTATTCACTATTGGCTACAGTGTATACTGTTCGTTAGTAGAGCATTTCTGGGGGGGGGGGGTGGGGTGGCTAACAATTTAACAACCTGTATGTATAAAACCTTAAAAAATGTGATTACTCTTTTACCCCCAAATTTCATGATTAAAAATTTATCCTTGAGAACAATTTTTAACTAAAGAAATTCCCTTGTGGTTTAACTGAGAACTTCTCTCATAGTCTAGTGGATAAGAATCCACCTGCCAATGCAGGGGATGTGGGTTCAATCCCTGGTCCAAGAAGATTCCACATGTGGGGCAACTAAGCCAGTGAGCCAAACTACTGAGCCTGCGTGTCCTAGAGCCCACGCTCTGCAATAAGAGAAGCCACCGCAGTGAGAAGCCTGCATACTGCAACTGGAGAGCCGTCCCTGCCCACCACAAGTAGACAAAGCTCACGAGCAGAAACAAAGACTTAGCACAACCAAAAAAAACAAGTTTAACTACAAAAATATGTTAAACTAAAAAAAAAAAATAACTCTCCAAAATATTATAAAACAGTAATCATCTCTGACTTTACCAGTTTTACTTTCTCTTTTATAGATTTTTATAGTCTGTTTTTAAAAAGGACCACTTATTTTATTTTTAAAAGCTATTTTTAAGATTAAAACCAGTATAATTCTGCATTAATCATCCATTAAGTATTCTATCTTCAAGGAAAAATTATGATTTTTGAGTAATGCAATGAGATATTTTAGCACTAAGTGTAGTTGGTTAAGGAATGCTATGCTCAGTGCTCAGCTGCATTCAACTTTTTGTGACCCTCTGGACTGTAGCCCACCAGGCTCCTCTGTCTCTGGGATTTTTCAGTCAAGAATACTGGAGTGGGTAGCCATTTTCTCCTATAGGAGATCTTCCCAAACCAGGGTTTGAACTCACATCTCTTGCATTTCCTGCATTGCAGGCAGATTCTTTACTGCTGCGCCATCAGGGAAGCCCCGTGGACAATAAACGAGCAAATACACAAAATAGCAAAGGTTGTGCTAAGGGCTGAATTCATTTAACGGAACCCTTGTTCCATCAGTACTCCTCCCATTTTGCAGGTGAGGAAACTGAGGCTCCCAAGATCCCACAGCCGATAAAGGGCAGCATTAGGACGTGAACCTGGGTCTTGTAATTGTGCTCCTGCCAGCCTTCTGTGGCCTCACTGTACTTAGAGCGCTCAGTGCCGTCTCTACTCCATTCCAAGACAGCTCTGACTGTTAGAAGAAAGTCTCCTGTTGTGATGAACTGAGGTCTATACTTGGCTGGATCCACTTTTGCCTTATGGGGCCACCCAGGATTGCTTCCTCCCCTCTTACTGCTTCCTCCCCTCTTACCCAAGTCAGCCTGAAAGGTGAAGGCTGAGCACCAAAGAATTGATGCTTTTGAACTGTGGTGTTGGAGAAGACTCTTGAGAGTCCCTTGGACTGCAAGGAGACCAACCAGTCCATCCTAAAGGAAATCAGTCCTGAATATTCACTGGAAGGACTGATGCTGAAGCTGAAACTCCTATACTTTGGCCACTTGATGCAAAGAGCTGACTCATTTGAAAAGACCCTGATGCTGGGAAAGATTGAAGGTGGGAGGAGAAGGGAACAACAGAGGATGAGATGGTTGGATGGCATCATCGACTCAATGGATATGAGTTTGGGTAAACTCCGGGAGCTGGTGATGGACAGGGAGGCCTGGCGTGCTGCAGTCCATGGGGTCACAAAGAGTTGGACACGACTGAGCAACTGAACTGAAATGAACTGATAGGTTATAGAAAGAGCAGATGCTATATTCTTTCACAACTGATTTATGACTTAGGCTTCAGTCTCTCTTTTAGTAGCCTTTTGAGAAAGTTTCTTTTTAAATCAACAAATGGTTTTTAAAACTTACATTGTAAACTGGGACAAAATGATAAATTAAAAACGCAACATGAAGTACTAAAAACATCATGATAAACAGAGTACTCTACACATCATATTGGAAAAGAAAAATAAATCTTTTGAAGAAACATCTTTCAGTAAGATTTCTTATAAAATCTCCTGCCAAAGCTATGAATGCCGGAATGTCACTATCAATCATTCTTTCTCCTTTGAATCCTTTTTTCTGCCTGGCTCTTACATACCACATTCTTCTAAACGTCCTTTGGGGCCTCTTCTACAGGCTCCTGCTCCTGCTCTGCTTGACAGGCAACGTAGGAGGACCCAGGACCTCTTCTCCAAATGACCTTATCCAATCCCATGGCTACAAATTCTCCCTGTGTAACACTTATTCTCTATCTATAAACCCAGCTGTGACCTCTACTGGAGTTCCAGACTCATAAAGGTATTTCAGTTTAACCAGACCCATACAGAACTCTATCTTAATCTTCTTCCACCCCAAACCAGCTCCTCCTTCAAGTTGCTCAAGTCAAAAATTAAGGAATTACCCTTGATTCCCTTTTCTCTCATTCCCTACATCTAATTAAGCAGCTTCTAAATATTTTCTGAAATAGTTTAAGCCCTTTCATTTCCACTACTAACCATTCCAGTCTAAACCATCTTCATCTCCTTCCTGAATTACTGCACTAACCCTCTAATTGGTCTATTTCCAGTTCTGGCCTCCTTTAGTCATTTTTCCATACAAGTTTGAGTGTACTTTTAAAAACACTAATTAAATTATGTCCTTTCTCTGCTTCAGCTTCTCAGCACACCTGGAATAAAACTCAAAAGTCCTAACCTTGGCTTTCAGAGCTCTAGATAATAGGGCCCTGGCCACCTTCTTTGGCTTCATTCCCTATCACCCCACCTCGCTCACCAGGCTCCAGCCATACTGACCCGAACTTCATTATATAACACCTGTTACAGACAGAATTTCTCTCTCTCTCAGCATTCACACATGGATGCTCTAACCCCCAGTGCGACAATACTGAAGATAAGGCCTCTGAAGAAGTGATAAAGGTTAAAAATCCAATAGGGCCAGTTCCCTTCTAAGAGGAAGATTTTTCTCTCTCTGCCCCTCCAACCCACTCCCCGATGTACACACAGAGAAGCCATGTGATGACAAAGCCAGAAAGCAGCCATCTGCAGGCCAGGAAGAGAGTCCTCACCAGGGACTGAATCAGCCAGCAACATGATCTTGGACTTTCCAGCCTCCAGAACTGTGAGATTTCCGTTGCTGAAGCCACCCAGTCTGTGGTATTCTGTGATGGCGGACTGAGACGACTGATATACTATCGAGCTCATTAAGGCTTTGGGGTTGCTGCCTCAGGATAGAATGCTCGTCTTTGATTTACAACTTTTGGTTTCTTCTTGTCATTTAAGTGTCAGCTTAAATTTCACCTTTCCAGAGAGGATAACCCCACCTGCTTAATCTAAAGTAGCCACCCAATAAACCCTCTATTTTAATTTTTTATAGAGCACTTACCACTATGATCTACTTTCAACTAACAATTCTCTGAAGGATATTTTAAATCCTAGGCCAGTTTTCCCTTATTATTCATCAAGTCTGGGGATGCGGTATTTTACATTACCTTCAGAAAAACAAGATGAAGAAGGTAACTTAGCTACAAAAATAATCTTATATAAAGTATTTGAATAAACATATATTTGGGTAACAGTACAAAAATATATATTTGAGAAAACTGTATATAAATGTTACAATTGCACATTTTACTTAATACCACTGTATAGAAACTAGCCTGCATTTTATGAATCTCCTTAGGCACAGAGAAAAGCAAAAACTATTTCTAAATTCCCACATTATCCTCAATGATACATTTAAATCTTGGGTCCTGTTACATAATTCCGCATTCCATTTTTTCACAGTAAGATTCTGTTGTCTGCAGTGATTTTTTTTCCTGTTCAGAGAACAGTGATAATATATGTATTTACTGTGTGTAGTTATATATCAAAGATGCTAATGTTAAATTTTCCTTTACACTCAAAATATATAATCTAGCCTATAAGCCCTGTTGCTTATATTAGTTTATAATTTGTTTGTTCAAGAATTAGTTCAAATAAAACTTCTCAGCATCTCAGCCTGGTAAAAGGGACTGGACTGTCAATGCTTCTACCTAACTTTGAACTACACGGTTTATACTACTGTAATCAGGATTTAAAATCACTCCTTAGACAAAAACAAGCTAGGGAGGTATTTTCTGAGAGAAGGATATCTTCTGTTCACAGAGTCTCTGGGCTCCTTAAGTCACTGACGACTTACCTTCTGTAGGCCTTCATGAATGAGGTGACCTATGTCATCTATACTTCTTCCTAATCGTTTAGATAAATATGTGAAGACTGGATCTTCTTTAGGTAGTAGAGGTGCAGAAAGATTAACTCTCTCTTGTACACCCTGAAGAGAACAAGAAAAGATTGAAAAAAAGAAAAAAAGAAAGGAGATTATAAGACATAAAAGATTACAATTCGGTATCTTAGAGCATTTATTCTGAAGGAATTTTAAAAGTAGGAGATGTCTGTTAAAACAAAAAGCGGTTTGGAAGGAGAGAAGAAAGAAAAAAGAGCATGTCTAAGCAACAGATTAAAGGAAAAAATGAAAACAAGGCCCCATCAACTTCTCTACTTACTCGCAAGTGCTGAAAAGCATGTATACTATATGGAAGTTCTAGAATTTTAGTACAATCAGGTTGCTCAGGGTCTGGAGGGACAGGAGATTCTGTGTCTATATAATCTTCAGGGCTACAATCAAGAGGCAAGGAACAACGAATGAATGCAAAGTGAAGAAATGTCAAGTTTTCCCTAATTAAATCATATTCTCAAAGCATCTCAATATTACAATCAATATTAGTCAACATGCATACCTTTTTCATATAGTTGCTGTTGGAATAAATTAGTTTGAGAGTTCAACTTAAAGGGGGTAAACCAAGAGTTAAAGGGAAAATAATAGGTAAGTCACAGACTGTTAAGACTGCAGACTTTTCAGCTAATAAGAAATTGCTAAATTCTTTCTAGAAATGTTAAACCAATGTACATTTTTGTATACAGTATTCTCATATTTTACCAGTTACTGATTTTGAAATATTTTTTCCAATTTGATGAAAAATATGTTTTAGCATGCACTTACTTGATCATTACTGAGAAATATTTTTTTCCACGTCTTTATGAGCCATTTGCACGTTTTACCATAAACTGTTAGACTTTTTACTGTGACAGTAAATATTTTTAATTGATTTGTAACAATTCTATACATAGTATATATTTTGAACTTTCAAATTTCAATAAAGTCATCAGTTATTGAAGTTTTTTCTAATTAGGGAAATAATTTCAAATTGAGAAATGTCTGTTCGGGAAGAAGCACTTTCATTTTTTGGAAAGAGATTTTTCTTACCTAACATCTTTGCTCTCCAAAGTTATGTATGTGCCATCATACAGGTCCAGGTCCCCCAAGGGCACCTTGGCTTTGACACAATCTGGGTCCTCTTTATTATGTCTCTGTTCCAGTCCTGTATCTCTGTCCTCATTCTCTTCTATGTGGATTTTTTGAGCAACTAATTGCTTCTGTTGAGGAGAAAATAAGAACTTGCTAGATTTTTCTAATATTTCAACCTACATACCATGTAAGAGAAAGGAGAATTTAATGTGTTGACCAAGTCAGAGAATTCTAAATATGCCCTTGGTTACCTTAGTTGACATGAATAAGCTTCTCAAAAGAAGTGTCCATATACAGAAAGTAACAGAACATGCTTACTTGCCCATGAGAGCCTTATAAAATGATCTCTAACTGTCTATAAAGCTATATTTATCAACTTAACTTTCTTGGCATAGGATGGTTCAGCAATTAAAACGACCCTCAACTCTCCAAACATGTCATATTTCAGACCTTCAAGACAACCAGCATGTTGATAGTGCTAGCTGGAGTCACTAGGTTTGAGAGAAATTCCTGTCACTCTTATTTTCCCCCCCAATGTACAGAGGAATTACATAACACTTATATTCCACAACCCAATCTTAACATTTTGTCATACTCTAGATTTTTCTAAAAGAAAAAAAAATAGTTGAAGCCCCTCTTTCCTATCTTTGAAATCCCTCTGTCCCCCTTTCAAAAGTTACCACTACCCTGGGAATCCCACAGTTAGGACCTGGCACTCTCACCGTCAAGAGCCCAAGTTCAGTCTCTGGTTGGGGAACTAAGATCCTACAAGCTGCATGACATGACCAAGAGAAAAAAATAAATATTATAAATAAATAAGCAAGCAAACAGAAGTTACCACTATCCTGAATGTTTCATGCATCATTTTCATGTATTTTTATAAAATATTACTATACTGCCCTTATTCTCTTAAATATTACTATATACATATATCTCCAAAATCAACATATAGCACTTCTTTGCAAATTTTAAAATTTTATATAAATAGTATTATACTGTATATTCTATAACTTTCTTTTTTTAAACTTACTGCTTTTGAGATTTATCTACATTGGTCAGTATAGTAAAGGTCTGTGGTTAGTAAATTGTTTATGTCAGAAAACTGCTTTGTCCTCACTCTTGAATGATGGTTTAAGAGGATATAAAATATTATATTTAAAAGTATAAAATTCTATACTTAACACTTTGATGCTATTGTCTTCTGGTATTAATTCTGGTATCTAAGAAGTACACCTAGTTGTCACTACTTTGTAGGTAAACTGTATTATCTAGTCTCATGGATTTATTCCTATGTCAGTGATTAAGAAGCATAATTAAATCTCTTGCTCAAGCCTTTACCCAGGAGTCCACACCAGAAGAACCAACTGCTTACTCAGTGTCTCCACTTAGATTCCTAATAGGTATCTTCTTAATATACCAACCTCCTCCCCAGTCTATACCTTCTTCAGTCTTCTCATCTCAGCTAAAGCCAACTCCATCCAACATCAATTGCTTGGGTCAAAAATCCTGGAATCCTCCTTCACCCCATCTCCCTCTCTGTCTCTTCCCAACCACTCTGTGACCATCTCCTGGGTCTAACAGTGTTATAGCTGCTTCCAAGTTCTATCTAGATCCAAAGTCCAAAACCAGATCATATAATTTCAGAGTTTCTAACCCAAAGTGATACTCTGCCCTGAAATGGTGTTCAGGAAACTGAAGATGCAATTATTGAACCACTAGATGGTTTGGTTTACTTTCTGATCATTAGGTTTTGTTTCATCTTCCTGCCTTTTTAAAATTTTTCCCGCCAGACTCTTTTCATGCTCCATCTCAGTCGTCAAGCAGTAGTAAATCTGGCTATCTTCCTTTATCTTGCATGGAACACTGCTGTTCCCCTTACTCCACAGAGATGAAATGAACATCAGACAGCAGAACCTATTCCTGGTCTTGGAGACCAGCAGGTTTATAGTTTTAGCTACATTCTTGACTTGGTGTTTTCTGTTCCATTTCAAGTCTATGGAGATTGTTTATGTTGTGTTCAGACCTGACTACATTTTACTTTGATTTCTATTTTGTCTTTCATCTGTTACTGTGATTATGAAGCAGAAACTAAGCACTACGTATAAACTCATTACATTACTTTAACTAAATACTGGTGGAGTTAATATTTTTCATTTGCAGTTTCAATGACTTGGTAAATGGCATTTTCCCATTACACAAACTCTAAGTTTCTTTCTCTTTATATTAAATAATACTGAACTTAAAAAGATGGATAATCATAAACATATATAATGTTGTCTATGACTCTTAAAAACTATTTTCTGAACTACTGCATCTTTCTGAATACTGTGTTTTAAGCATCCGAGCATGAAGCTCTATAAATTATGTCTAATGTCTTTCTTAGTATTCATAAAAATAAACATTTCCAAATTTAGAAGTGAAAAAACTGGTAAGAACAAGGTGAGACACTATTTTTAAAATGGTGAGGTGCTCAAGTTTTATAAATATTCCTAAAAGTTTACTACCTACACAATATATTAATATGTGCTAAAAGTTCTTCCTTTTTAATTTACAGTAATTTAAAAAACATGTAACTATTACTGTTAATAGATGTACTAGTTTAAACTTACGTAAGTGAAGTATGGAACTTTTATGTAACTAGAAGATGAATGGCTACCTGGTTTCATCTCCGTAAACAGCCAGGAGATAAGGCGTCTGCCTCTGGTTCTGCCGTAACTTGTTTCATGAAATCAGGCAATTCACAGTCTTTAGGTCTAGTTATTTCCTTACCTCTGAAAAGAGGATGATCTTTATGATTCCTTCTAGATTTCTAAGACCTGATTCTACTCCTATTATTCCTAATAATTTTCTAAATCTCATTTTGCAAATTGGGTTACTTTTTCTGTAATTTAAAAGTTTCATTAAAATTTGAATTCAATTTATACTGTAACTTTTAAGAAGAGGTTTTATGAAAGAAAAAAGAAACTATTTTTCAAATAGTCAACACTATTTGCTACTAACAAAAATCAGTTTACAAAAATCAATAACAGAAACCAAAAGGTCAGATATTATTAGTGCTAATAAATATCAGGTTTTCAAAGTGTGGAAAAGTATATGAAAAAGAATAAATACATGTCTAACTGGATCACTTTGCTGTACACTTGAAACTAACACAATATTGTTAATTAACTACACTTCAATATAAAGTAAACATGAAGGAAGAGTTTTCAAGATGCAAAGTGATTAAAGCTTTTCACCACAATCATAAGAACACAAAAGATCCTAGTTTTTACTACAAAATGATATTTGTAGAACTAACAAAATTACATTTTTATGCAGCATTCAAACCATTCTTCCTTTTGATATTTTACCCAAACTCTCCTTCCAAGATTATCTTGAGAATTCCTCTTCATATTTGATGGAAATATTTATACATGGAAATATTGTTCAAGGACATATGAGTCAAGAATGAGGCATAAAACCAAGGTTCCAGTAGTCTTATTTCTCTTACTAGTGCTCAAATGGCATTCTGATTAAAAAAAAAAAAAGCATGACCTAAAAATAGAACATTCCTGTAAAAGTCAGAAGAATTAGCAAATCATGTGTTAATTCTTCTTTGACCACAGTAGCTCCTGTGAAATGCACCAAGTATCAGCTTTATATCACTTGCCCAATTGTCTCACCTCCAGTTCTTTGAGGTAGTTAACTGTTGTTTCTTGTCTCATTAATATGACTAAGTCATGCGGATGCTTCAAGTTCATAGGTGAATCCACCTGCAAGCAAGCAAGCAGACAAAGCTCAGGCTCCATTAAAATTTGTCTGGATTAATAGTTTTCTTTAATATGCCTTAAATTATTGTTCAATCACCATTACAGTCAGTGTGAGGTGCTCAGTAAATTTCAGGAGTATTTCCAAAGTTATCATGTGTAAATTTCAGCAAAGAGAATGAGAGGTTCTGTAGCCATCCCTTGAACTCTAACTCAAAAGAGCAAGGTTTTGAAACGAATATCCTGACTTGACTAGTAATACAAGAAATGTTCAGGAAGAGAAGTATTTGGAAATGAATGATAAATTCCTTAAAATATATGTTACACCCATACTGACAAAAAAAGATTGCCTTGTCTTGATAACACATTCCATATCTAAACAACTATCGCAGCAATAAAAGGAAAAATATGAAAAGCATCTATTTTACAGGCTATTTGTGAAAGCCATAAATCAGAGATTATATGAAATAACCTCCAGACTTAGAGTTTACAATTCAAGTTTCAAGCAACTATGTTGTTGAAGATGTAGGAAATATGAATCTTCATATGCTGGTAGCAGGCTTACAAACTTATTATTTGGAGGGTCATTTGACAACATGTATCAAAACTTTAAAAGTACATACCCTTGATTTAGGAATATAAACTCTAGGAAACTATAGGCATTCTTTAAACAAATGGGCAAAGATACATACAAAGATGTTCACTATATTACCTTTAACTGAAAAACAAACAAAAAAACTAACCAAAAACCAAAAATAAACCTAAGTCCATCACTGAGGGAACAGGGAAATCAATCGTCCAATGGAATGGGATACAGAAAAATTAGATCTACTATAATGTAAAGACATTCACAATGCATAATTAACTAAAAAAGTGATAAAGAATAAGCATGTTATTTTTTTAAAGAAATTACATTTTTATAGATTTAGATGTATACATGTCTGAATATGCTAAAACCTAAGCTGGCTTACTTTTGGGAAGTGGCATTAAAAAGAGAGGTACATTTATAGCTTTTACTTTTTACACATGTGTATTTTTCAACTGTCTATATATGTTTATAACAAGGAAAAAACAACACATACACACACATGGGGCTTTTTGAATTTCAGGAAAATCTAAAACAGTGGCCTTGGAACCTAAGAGATAAACGGAAGTTCCTAGTATCCCTTAGGGTTAGACTGTCAAATTATGTACTAACTCTTCAGAAGTTCTACTTTGAGAAGAAGAAACTACATTCATGTAATCTCTAAGAACCTGACAGCAGCTCAGTTAATTAATTTTTGAGCTAGTTTTTTAAGAGCAAAAGAGCTCTGCTTAGACCTTGGTAAATACAAACCTATTTAAAAAAAAAAAATCAAAGAGAGGGAATGAGAATTCTCTGGTGGTCCAGTGGTTAGAAATCAGTGCTTTCACTGCCAGGGGCACAGGTTCAATCCCTGATTGGAGAATTAAGATTCTACAAGCCACGAAGTATGGCCAACAAATAAGTAATAAGAGGGAACCAAAATAACATGGAATAAGTCCAATGGTTGCTTTAATAACATGCACAATAGTACTGGGTGATGCTGCTGCTGCTGCTGCGTCGCTTCAGTCGTGTCTGACTGACTCTGTGTGACCCCATAGACGGCAGCCCACCAGGCTCCCCCGTCCCTGGGATTCTCCAGGCAAGAACACTGGAGCGGGGTGCCATTTCCTTCTCCTGGGTGATGCTAGGTGACTGCATATAAAACTCATCTGCCTTTCTTCATTCTACCATCTCAGAGATGCCAGAAGAAAGAGAGATGCTCGAATGGAGTAACTTCCTCACGTACTTTCATTGTAATTGTCTGAACTACATAATCATCATTATGTAGTTATGGATAATTATCATCTCCCAGGGTCTCTCTTTTATAACTAAATCCCTTCACTGCTCCCCCTGGCTTTCCTACTATATTGGAATTTACATTAAAACTGTACTCTGAATTTAAAAGGCACTAAAAATATAATAGCAAGGCCTATACTTGACCACCTGAGCTATTAATCTCTATCAAACAATGAAACCTAGCAAAGGCCTACAAGCAAAACACTAGGTGTTTCTCAATGAGGGGTGGAAATTTTTGCTTCTCTTACATATTCAACAGTCAAATGCCAGAAGGGCAGGCAAAGCAACTATATTGAATATGACCTGAAAGTGAAAGAGGAGAGTGAAAAAGTTGGCTTAAAGATAAAACATTCAGAAAACTAAGATCATGGCATCTGGTCTCATCACTTCATGGGAAATAGATGGGGAAACAGTGGAAACAGTGTTAGACTTTATTTTTCCGGGCTCCAAAATCACTGCAGATGGTGACTGCAGCCATGAAATTAAAAGACGCTTACTCCTTGGAAGGAAGGTTATGACCAACCTAGACAGCATATTAAAAAGCAGAGATATTACTTTGTCAACACCAGTCCATCTAGTCAAAGCTATGGTTTTTCCAGTAGTCACGTATGGATATAAGAGTTAGACAGTGAAGAAAGCTAAGCGCCGAAGAATTGATGCTTTTGAACTGTGGTGTTGGAGAAGACTCTTGAGAGTCCCTTGGACTGCAAGGAGATCCAACCAGTCCATCCTAAAGGAGATCAGTTCTGGGTGTTCAGTGGAAGGACTGATGTTGAAACTGAAACTCCAATACTTTGGCCACCTCACGTGAAGAGCTGACTCACTGGAAAAGACCCTGATGCTGGGAAGGATTGCGGGCAGGAGGAGAAGGGGACGTCAGAGGATGAGATGGCTGGATGGCATCACTGACTCGATGGACATGGGTTTGTGTGGACTCTGGGGGTTGATGATGGACAAGGAGGCCTGGCGTGCTGTGATTCATGGGGTCACAAAGAGTTGGACACGACTGAGGTACTGAACTGAATTGAACTCCAAAGTCCATCAATGTTTTATTTTTTTCATCAATGTTTTATACAATAA
Organism: Antilocapra americana; assembly: GCA_007570785.1. NCBI lineage: Eukaryota > Metazoa > Chordata > Mammalia > Artiodactyla > Antilocapridae > Antilocapra > Antilocapra americana. The sequence continues at coordinate 16,856,572 of ML663010.1, read as the reverse complement.
TGTAATATATTATTTGTAATATATTACAGCACACCAAAATTTTTACAGGAGAAAATGTAAAACCTATAGCCAGTGGTCAGAATGCAAAATAGCTTTAATAGGAGGTCAAAGAAAGTCTTTACTTTGGAACTGATTTAACACACCTCTCTATAAGTGTATCTAAATGAGGTTTTTAGAGGGGGAAAAAAAAAAATTGAGGGGAGGGAGAAGGAATGTGGGAGTGTGCCATTCCCATTCCAAAATACCCAACAAGTCTATTTACCTGATAATTTGGAGAACTACAAGCAGAATGAAAGAATAAGACAAATGAATAAAGTATAATTTTAGCTTTAGATTAAAAAGACACAAGAGAACCAGGGCTTTATTGTGTTTGAATAGCATGGGTTTGGCCGACATTCAGTTGTGAGGAAGTACTTTTCATTTCCTTGAAGCACTGAGCACAGCAAAGATACAGTAGCTAGAGAAGGTATAAAGATAAAATTATTAGCAGAAGGGAGGCCACAGACAGCTTGACAGCTGTGCTTCTCTTTGTGACATGGCAGCAAATGGCATGGATCTCTGCCAGATTAGGGTTGATTACACAAGATTTATAGCCTGACACATATTCTTACTGAGGTACCTTCAAGTTCTTCCATTTTAAGACTTTATGCTAACTCTCTTTGGCAAATGCCAGTCAGCATGAATTTCTCTCCTGAATATATCTCTCTTCCTTAGAAGACTGAGAAAGATTACATCTTTGTAAATGCTACAACATCCATTCAACCAGCAGAAGTTACGTTAAGCCTCTACCAACCAGGCCCACTATGAGTCAACATGTGGGGCCTGTGCACTCCTATTTTATATACAGTTTAAGAAGGAGTGGTAACACCCCTTCAAAACCTTTAGCATTTAGAAGTGGCTGCTATAAGCCCAAGAGCAAAAAGAGTGACCAATTACAGAGGTACTAATAGATTAAGCGTGACATAATACATCCACAGGACCTCAGAGCACTTATGGTTTTTTCACAAAAGGACAAACAATCCTACAACTTCCATAGCATAATAAATGATGCTTATAGTGACCTAAATTAAAAAGAAAACCTGAAATTATTTTCAATTTGTTGTAAATAAGAAGGTGAGAAAGTATGAAATAGATTTTAGGGTAAAATTTAAACTGCAGGGAAAAACTGACCATGTGTTTGGAAATTAGCTATCATGGAACTCTGTTCAAAATGATTCATTCTCTTAAGACTTCTAGGTAAACACAGTTTCACTGTTACTACAGCAATTTATTTTAATAAAGAAAATCGCAACCTATATATAACAATCCAATTTTACTTTCTTTCTAATATATTTTATAGCTACATGTATCCAATTACATAGAACAGCAGTAAATATCTTATTGTCAGGTTCATTTTCATATATGTCATTTGCTGACATCTTTATTATCTCTAATGTAGAGTCCCGGCTCTGTGAATTCAGTAAAATCACATGGTAATGTCACTACCTCAAGGTAATGACTTCACCGCCAAGTGAGATGCAAGGTAAATTCCTCTTTCTACCCTCTGTATTTATATGCTTTCGTGTACATGGTAGGTACATAATGGGCTTCCCTGGTGGCTCATATGGTAAAGACTCTGCCTGCAATGCAGGAGTCCTGGGTCAGCAAGACTCCTTGGAGAAGGGGACAGCAACCCACTCCTCTATTCTTGCCTGGAGAATTCCACGGACAGAGGAGCCTGGCGGGCTACAGTTCATGGGGTCACAAAGACGTGACTGAACAATTAACTAACACCTACTTACTTAGGCACACGATACACTGTTGATCGTTTGATGGAAAGTGTCTGATACCACACTTGCTAGATTCTCTATCTCCTAAGGCATTGTGGCTCACTGATGACTCTCTGGAAAGAAGGTAAAGTGGCTAAGCCATCAGGAAGCAGGAAAAAATAAGTCTTTGACCCGACCATGACCAGCTCTGTGACTGTTAAGCAAATCACCTTTTCTGTCAGCGCTCCCGTTTCCTTCTCTATAAACTGAGGGAGCCCAACCTAATGACTTCTAAAAATTTCTGACATTTTCCAAATCCTACCTCTATAAAAGATTGAACACTATCATTAAAGTATCACTTTTAACCAGCCTAAACCACTGAAGTAATCTGATATTCAAATGAATGAAGTTGTCATTCTTTCAGTTTGCTCACACAGACCTGTACTTCTTGAGGCAGTTTCCAAAGACACAGTTAAGAGCTTCTTTTCAACTGTCAACTCGTCAAATGGCCCAGAGGCTCCAGTGAGCAGTGGCTATTTCTGAGCCGGTAAGTTGTTCACTGTATCACAAAGTCAGCCCTCTCTGTCTTCATGCTGCTTAATTCTAACAAAGTTCCAATTTAAAACTTAGTAACAATCTTTTTTCTGATTTACAAGCTAAATACATATGTTACTACAAAAACAGACACATTATAGACAATCTAAAGAAGAACTCAGAATTACTTGAACTTTCAACTTCAGAGATACCTGCTGTCAAATATATTTATCAGGGTAACTTCTCAGCATTTAAATACATGTATAGCTATGCACATACTGTTAAAAAAAATCAGATAATGTATCTACTCTATTATATCCTTTCCCTCTCTGTTCTTCTCTAAATTTTACCAGACTTCTTTCCCAATAAATACAGATTTACATTATCATATTTAGTAGACAACATTTATGTTAAACAATAACAACGGTAATCAGGCAACAACAACAATTATATTAAAGTTATTTACCCAGGTTGCTACTAAAATTTATGCTCTCCTTTTAACAATACTATGATGAGTATCCTTACACCTAAATTTTTTGAAAGTGAAAGTCGCTCAGTTGTGTCCGATTCTTTGCAAACCCATAGACTATACAGTCCACGGAATTCTCCAGGCCAGAATACTGGAGTAGGTAGCCTTTCTTCCCAACCCAGGGATTGAACCCAGTTCTCCTACATTGCAGGCAGATTCTTTACCAGCTGAAACACCAGGGAAGCCCAAGAATAGTGAAGTGGGTAGCCTATCCCTTTGCCAGCAGATCTTTCAGACCCAGGAATCAACCAGGGTCTTCTGCATTGCTGGTGGATTCTTTACCAACTGAGCTACCAGGGAAGCCCCTAAATTTTTCGAATAGCTATTAAATTGTTTCCTTCCCAGAACTGGGACTGTTAGGTTAAAGAGATTGGCTTCTAAAAGTTGTATTTTTTACTAGCTTTTCTTCAGAATAGTTGAATCAGCTGAAATTTATAACAACAGTAACCGAGTTTTTATATACTCAGAAACACAAAACATGAATATATTTTAATTTCTTTGTTGGCCATATGTATTTTTGCCTTTACACTTATAAAAAAATCTTTCCTTTTTAAAATCCATCTGACAGTTTATACATCACATTTTATGAATGGGGGTTTCTAGGTGGATGATTATTGTCTTCTGGTTTGTGTTTTCTGACCTTTTCTACAGTGAATACATATACTTAAATTTATAAAGTATTTCTTTTCTTTAAAGAGCTATGAGCAGGTCATCCCGTTAAAATTAAACTTTGTATAGTGCTTTGCAACATGTCTTCTTGTATTAAAAAAAAAAACTGTAATGACAAGTATAAGCTCAGATTTGAGAAACAATCTTTAGCTTTTCCTTACGTATTCACAGAGAAAAAAATTCTTCTCATAGATACGGGGCCAAACACTCAAAAGACAATATCTATCGCATTTTCTTATTCCTTTCTCCCCTCAAACTTCTATTCTTATCTCAAACCTAGTTCACTGCCATTTTCAAATGATGGCCTAAGGAGCCCTCATCTTTGTGGCCCGTGCCAGATTCGTGCAGTTGCAAGCAGAGTTCTGGAGGGATGGAACAAGAGAGGCAGAAAAGCCTGTTGCTGGACTTTGCATGCAACTCTCTCTTCAGAATTCAGATCTATCTATCGTGGCCTTTCAGGTCTAGAGAAGTTTAAGTTCATAAAATACCAGTTTAGCCTTGACTCTTAAGTGAGACTTACACAACTTCCTGGCTGTAATAATTGCCAAAAAATGTAACATTTTCTAGATCTTTTACTAGAAAATATGTAATTGTATCAGATCAATAAAATGCTACTGTTATGAACTGTCAAGATTCAAAAATAAATTTTTATTAAAGATGACTTTTTTCTGCTCTCAGAGTACCTGTAGAGTATTTTAATAAAAAATCAAAAGCCAGCCTCAATTTTATAGAACACCAAGTTACCAAACTAAAATTCAACTTTAAATAAATAAAAATGTTGAATCCTGACTATTACATGAATTTTTATGGCCTTATATCCCTATTTTTTAAAGTTACCCTCAATTAGATTTTACTTTATCATTTTCAGTTCTTGGGAGACACAGTTGTAAATACTTAAACGCATAAAATAATCTAGGTGTTTGAAGTATTGAATATACAGCTATAATCTAGATCGGAACATATCATTAGAGCATTCATGTCAATCACCATTTTCTCAACTGATGAACAAGTAGCATGAGCAACTAATGAACAACTTCTTATAAGAGTCATCAGTCTACATTTTCTGATTTACTTCACCAAAAAGTATACAAACAACCTAATGAATACAGTAGACAACTTACAGCCTTACAAGAAAAGGAAATGAAACACTGGATCAGGACACCAGAATCATGAATATTTCTTATTTGTGTACTTATGATATGCTTGTAAACACATACAGACACAATGTAGCTGTACAGTTAGAGTGGATGTATATGTAACTCAGAAGTGGTTTTTCTTTCCAGCAGAAAATACCAAACACAGAACAATGACTCAACAAAGATGTCCGTGTGCTAATTCTCAGAACATGTGAATATGTTAGGATACAAGGCAAAGGGAATTAAGGTCGCTGATTGACTTAAGGCTGCTAGTCAGATTACTTTAATTAAGCAAGCTAGAGAGTGTCACCTGGATTATGCAACAGGTGGGCCCAATGTAATTACAGGGTCCTTAAAAGTGGAAGAGGAGGGTCACAGAGAGAGATGCAAGGTTGCTGGCTTTGAAGACGCAATTAAATGGGATTGGAAGCTGAGGACTACAGGTGGTTTCCAGAAACTGGAAAAAGCAAGGAAATGAACTTTCCCCTAGAACCTCCACAAAGACAGGCAGTGCTGCTGTCCCTTTGATTTTAGCCCAGTGAAACACCTACAGGACTGTGAAATAATAAATCTGTGCTGTTTTAAGCCACTCAACTTGTGGTAATTTTTAATGACAGCAATGGAAAACTAACACAAGAACCCACTAAGTACCAGACATAATGCCAGGCACTATGGTGATGAAAGAAACATATGCACCAGAGGGATGCTATGGACTGAACTGTGTCCTTCCTTATAAATTCATATGTAGAAGCCCTAACTCCCAATAAAATGGTAACCGGAGACTGGACCTTTGGGAGGTAATTGGATTTAGATGGGAGGTTATGAGGTTGGGGGCCTTCCCTGATGGTTCAGTGGTAAAGGATTCACCTGTCAATGCAGGAGATTCGGGTTCAATTGCTGGTTTGGGAAAATCCCCTGGAGAAGGAAATGGCAACCCACTCCAGTATTCTGGTCTGGGAAATCCCATGGACAGAGGAGCTTGGCAGGCTACAGACCATGTGGTTGCAAAAGAGTCAAACACGACGGAGCGACTAAACGACAACACAAGCCTTGGGTCCTCATGATGGGACTGGTGCTCCTGTAAGCTTAAGGAGATACCAGAGAGCTTGTTATCTCTTTTTCTCTGCCATGAGAGGGAGGAGGAAGATGCAGCTGTTTGCAAGCCAGAAAGAGAGCTCTCACTAGAACCCAACCATGCTGGCACTCTGATCTTGGATTTCAGCCTTCAGAACTGTGAGAAAATAAACCTTGATTGTTTAAGTCACCAGTTTATGGCATTTTGTTATGGCAGCCCAAGCTAGGACAAGCTGGGAAAGATTGAGGACAGGAGGAGAAGGTGGCAACAGAGGACAAGACGGTTAGACAGCATCACCACCTCAATGGACATGAGTTTGAGCAAGCTCCAGGAGACAGTGCAGGACAGGGTCGCTGTCCTGGCGTGCTGCAGTCCATGGGGTCACAAAGAGTCTGACACGACTTAGTGACTGAACAACAAAAAGCTAAGACAGATTTGCCAATCAAATATTGGAAAACTAAAACCAGGGCCAGAAAATAGACCTTAGCAACTTTATCATTATTCAGATGATGGCAAACTCAATGGCCAGGAAATTACTCTGCTATTTCATACTGGAAAACAATAGTCTACAAGAAACAACTGAAAAAGTTCAACTTGATTATTCATCAAAATAGGGGCAGTATTAACTGTGGGGGAAAAGAAGTCAGCTTGACTAATCTCTTGTATTGCACTCCCAGCAACTGTGAAATAAGCATTAATGACAAAGGTTTAATTTTGTCTATGAAGATAAAAAAGTTTAACTGAAGGTCCTTTTCTGTTCTTATTTCCACTGATGGTCACAACACTGTTTAGCTAAAGGCAGTGGACAGAATAGAGGTCTTTCACTAGAAATGGATTATGAAAATTTTTTTGCACATCCCAAACACTGTTGACACAGTCTGCTAGGAGAACAATTCAGCAAATCTAAGAATTAAATATGTGCATTTTTAGAACCAGGAAATTCCACTTCATAGAGTTTATCTTACAGATACACTCAATATATGCAGGGAATCATGCAAAGATGAATGCATTTGCATGTTCACCCTCTGCAAGAATGTCTGTAGTAGTAGAAATATGGAAACAATCTAAATGTCCATCATTAGGGAACTTCTTAAATAAATTACAGAATGTCCATACAACCCAATACTATACATGCTTAAGAGAGAAAAGGGTAGCCTTCTATTTCTGATATGAACAGATGTCTAAGTCTTACGAAGTAAATAAAAGCTAACAGTGAAACCAAATGTTTCTAGTCTCGTAAAAAAAAAAAAACAACAACAAAAAACTGTGTTTGCAAATGCACAGAAACTTTAGGGAAGAATACACAAACAATTCTAATTGTTTCCAGAAGAGAGACTGTGGGTAGTTATGAAATTTTAACTTTTCATTTTATAACAAACTAAATAGTGTGAAAGACTTTCAATTATCATATATTTTATAGTCTTTATAATTCAATTTTAAAACTAAAAAAATTTTAAAGAAAAATTTTAATTTTGATGAGTATTTGTTATACAAATAAAACTACAGAAATATTTTTCTTTATGTTAGTAGCAATGTTTAGTGCTGTAGAAAAAAGGTTTAGAACCTGATCTGAGCTTGAATTCACACTCTGCCACTTCCTACCTGCATGGCCTCAGGCAAATAATTTAACTATATTCGGTCTAAATTTTTTAATAAAAGATCAGTACCACATTTTCCTGAGTCTGTATGATGATAAAATGAGATAATGAACATGAAAACATTTGGTAAAGGGTTCAGTGAATTACAGACATTAAATGGTTTTTATCACAACGTAAGTTACCTGATGATATCCTAAATTAAGAGTCACTTCCATGTATGACTGTATAAAATGCAAACTCCATTAAGGCAGGGACTTTATCTCCCTCACAGCTGTATTTCAAGTTCCTAACACAAAAAGCATCCAGGTGTGTGCTGAATGGTGGCCCAAGCGTGCCAAAGGCAGCACCAGACACACACAAAGCACTTGGCAGACACTCGCTCCAGTAACAACTTTCCTGACTCCACCTGACCACTTCTGTCACGTACTACTCTCTTGGGTTCTACTAGAGATTAACTACCCATCTCAACTCCCCACCAAGCAATCAGACTGAAGGTGGAAAGGCTTGACCTTTGGGGGTAGGGCCTCTTGCCAGTCACCTGATTTTAACTGAAATAACTAAGTTCCTCAGAGAGAAAACGAAGGCTCAAAATGTTAGTCAATATATAAGTGAGTTCTTTTCAAAAGTTAGACTCATGAAGTAGTTGCTACTGACTAAATAAACATGGGAAGCACAACAGTATGAATTCCTAACAGTATGTCTTGAAAGCAAAACATAAAGTGACTTACCTAAATTTATACAATATTCAATGAACTTAAATAATGTCACAGGGGCTTCCCCAATGGCTCAGGGTACAGTAAGGAATCTGCCTGCAATGCAGGAGACCCAGGTTTGATCCCTGGGTTGGGAAGATCCTCTGGAAGAGGAAATGGCAACCCCCTCTGGTATTCTTGCCTGAAAAATCCCATGGACAGAGGAGCTTGGCAGGCTACATTCCAAAGAGCTGCAAGGAGCTAGACACGATTGAGCAACTAGGCACACACACAAATGTCACAATCTCAAATATGAGTTCTTCGAGTATATCATAAGGTTGGAGAAGTAAAATATCCAAAATAGCCAACAGGAGAGTAGATTATCTGAGGCACCATTTTACAATTCTGGGTTAGAGATACCATGTGCTTAAAAAATTCTTAGGCTGTCCAGACCTTTCACTGGTAATGGGGAGGATGGGTGAATTAGCTTGTCTCCTTTAAAGTAAACGCGCCTGCCCGCTCCAGATTATTAACGCAATGGCCCTTCAGTATGCCGCTGTGAGCTGCAACACAGGCGTGGCTGCTGCCTGCGCACAGACAGGCATATACTCTCTCTCTCACTCCAGTGTTTCCTGAGTGTGCATCATGTGTCAGGGCACTGTTCTTAAGCACTGAGTTACTTCACTGAACGAAGCTGTTGCCTTCATAGCGCTTATTATGTTCTTGCAGAAAAACAAGCAATAAAGCATATGTTACAATACAGTGCCAGTGATAAATACCATGAATAAACGTAAAGAAGACAGAGTGATGGAAAGAGACGGTGTTTTAGACAGTCTGGTTAGAAATGGGTGGCGTGAGGACAGAGGCCTGAAAGAAGAGAAAGGATGAGCCATGCTGACGTCTGCAGAAAAGTGTTTCAGGCAGAGGAAGGAGCAAAGGCAAAGGTCTTGGTCAACCCCAAACAAGTGAACTGGGTACTTTGAAAGCCACCTGAAGGCCAGTGTGACCGAAACACAGCACACAAGGGAAGCAGCATCAAGCCAGGAGCGAGGTCCCAGGTCCTGCAGGGCCTACAGGCCCTGGTGAGAACTAGGTTTTATTGTTTAAGTGTGACGGGAAACCACTGAAGGTTTTCTGAGACTTTTTGCTTCCCTTCCCCCAAGACTCCTCAAGGACTGGCATGACCAAAACTTTTGCTTTTTAAAAGACCACATTGGCTGCTCTGGGGAAAACAGATTCTATGGAGCAAACAGAGAAACAAGACCTATTAGGTGGTTATTGCAGAGGTTCAGGAGAGAGAAGACGATCTTCTGGACCAGGCTTGTGAAAGTAGAGGTGGAACGACCTGGCAGGATTTAGAATGCATTTCGGAAGTTGACAGGTTGCTGACAGGCTGGGTATGAGATGTGAGAGAAGAGAGTTAGGGACAATACCAAGATCTGGGGCATGAGCGATCTGGTAACAGGTGTGGTGGGGCGGGAACTCAAGGGTTCAATTTAGGACAGGGTACACGCCGGGTGTCTGTTCGACAGTCAGGTGGAGAGGCTGAGTAGGCAGGCGGCTGCACGAACCTACAATTCAGGGAGAGACTGCAGATAGGATCTAGGGACTGCAGATGTAACATTGTACGCCATGAGATGGCATCAGATTGTCTGGTGGGCACAGGCACAGAGGGGAGAAATGGGGCACCCCAATGTTTAAGACTAACAAACCAAAAAGGAATTCAGCAGAAAAGAATGAGAGCTTGTGGCAGGGATTTAGAAGGAAAACCAGGAATATATGTTCTGAAAGTCATGTCAAAAACATAGTTTGATGAAGTTGGAGGACAACTGCGGGGCTGCAGAGGCTTCAGAAAGATGCCTCTGAACTGAGCATTGAATGCGGCAATATAGAAGGCCCTGGAATTTTGACAACAGTGATGGGGATGAAGGACTGATTAGAATGGGTTTCAAAGAGACCGTGTGAAGAGGAGGGGAGTCTGGAAGCGGACAAGTCTGCTGGCAGAGGGATTCCCCTTGCTCTTGCCACCGTGGAGCACAGCTGAGAGGCAGGCCCAGCCCACACCCAGCTCCCTATACCGTGGAGTGCAAAGCTGTTCTAATTTTTGACCTGACCTGCTGGCAAGTCCTCTTATTCCTGGCTGTCAGAGTGCCTTCTGTTCACTTCCACCAGCGCTGCTTCTCAACTGCAACAACTGCTAAACCCCACGGCTGATCTAATCCGTCCTCAGCAGCGCAGCTGCCAGTTCCCATCTACTTCGCCTCAGCCCTTTCCGATTCTTTTTCTGCTTTTCATGTTTATCAGTTTCCTGTCGCTTCTTCCTACTTTTAATGACTGAGCAAGTGCTGACCTTTCAGATAATAATGTCAGCGATGAGTGGATGACTTCTCTTGCACACACAGCCTGACCACAACACAGAGGCATGAGCAATCTCTGAAATTATGGATCTCACCTGTGTACAGCAGGTCTCTGAAGGCCTCAGGGCTGATGCATGGATGGGTTACTTGGAGATTTAAAGATCTCCTGGGAGGTCTGAGGCTTCCTTTAGGCTAGTCCCCAGATGACTACCACACCGGTGAGTATAATAAAATGGTAAACTTCTCAACAGGAGGAACCACTTCCCACGCTCCCCTACATCACTCACCCAACAGATACCACTGCAGCGTATGTGACGACACAGTGTGAGAGGTACTGGGGCTGCAGAGAAGACGGATAGAGCTACTCCCTTCATGGCGCGTGCAGGAGGCTGCTGCTGCTGCTGCTGCATCGCCTCAGTCATGTCCGACTCTGTGAGGCCCCAGACGGCGGCCCACCAGGTAGTCTAGTAGGACGTTTACAAAGGTAAACAGACCCAACATGGCAGGGCAAATGCTTGCACAAGGGGATGCAGGGTGCTCGGAAAACACCGTGAGAGAGCAGCTTATTCCAATCTGCACATCATAGAAACGTCCGCGAGAAACTGATGTTTAAGTTGTAAAGGGTGTGAGTTAGCCTGAGAGAGACATTTGCAGGGAAGACCATGTACAAAGGCCCAGAAGTAAGTGAGAGCAGAGCATATTTGGGGATACTGACCAAAAAGTTAAGTAGGGCTAAGTGTGTTAGGTGTGTACCTTCAGAAGTGAGAGTAGGGCCCTCAAGGATGAGCAGAGACAGGCTAGAGAGAAGGAAGGGCCAACCTCAAGACACGTTAACGAACCTGAACAGTATTTTGGGGTATGCACTAATCTGTTTTAAAGGTATTTTTTCTTGGGAAGTAATAGTAAGTAGAGGTAGGAGGGCTTCATTTTGTGACTTTATACACTCCCATAGTGTTGGGGTGACTGTATACACTCCCACAGTACTGAAGGGACTGTATATACTCCCACAGTATCGAAGTGACTTTATATACTCCCATAGTGTTGGGGATTTACTTTTACAACACCACACATCAATTTTGTAACTCGAATTTTTAAACAAACAAACAAAGAAAGTTTTAAAAGATTATTCTAATTGCACTGTGGAGAAAATGGACTGGAAGCAGGACAGGCCTAGAAGCAGGGAGAGCAGTTGGGCAGTTGTAGCAATTAATTAGGTAGTGAGAATTTGAGCACGATATTGGCTGCGGAAAGAAGCAAGATATACTTAGAGAGTAAAATGGAAAAATGCTGGTAAGGAAGAGGGAGAAATTGAAAAGGACAACTAGACAAATACTACCTATTTGTCTGATGGGAGCAGTGGTAGTGGTAGATGGCGAATGCAGTGTCTTTCATTAAGTTTGGGAAAACAAAGCATCACACAGGTGTAGGTGTAAAACAGTTTAGATTTGGGAATAATAAGCTTGAAGTGCATAGAGGACATTCAACATGGAGTTAACACAGAAGTCTTGAATTTATAACTCTGGAGAAGAAAATCTGAGTTGTAGGAAGAAATGTAGAAATTCCCAGCATATATATGGTAACTGAAGTACTGGGAAAGGATGAGATTGACCAGGTATACGCAAAGAGTAAAAGAGAAGCCTGCAAAAAAGGGCAAAGGAAGAGCAAGATCTAAAACTGAATTTCTCATAATGTTTGGTGACCCATCTGCACCATAACCTCCTGAGAAGTTTGATTAAAATGTAAAGATCTTGGCTTCACCATCAACCTACTGAATCAGACACTCTCAGCAACCTGGGAATCAGCATCCTAAGCAGGCATCTTGGATTATTTCTGTGCATAGTCAAGTTTGAAAGCTATGGATCTAGAAGATAAGCAGAGGTGGAAGAGCCCCCTGCCCCCTAAAAAATGGTTCAAGAAGGAGGTGTGCTCTGCTCACCTCCTAAGAAAAAACGAGAATTGTAGCCAATGGAAAAGAACATATGCTTAAAAGCACTGTGGTCTCGTGAAAAAAGGAAGCCGTCAATAAATATCTGTTCAATAAATAATTGGGAGAAATACTTAAAGCTATGACCAATCTAGACAGCATATTAAAAGGCAGAGACATTACTTCATCAACAAAGGTCTGTCTAGCTAAAGCTATGGTTTTTCCAGTAGTCATGTATGGATGTGAGAATTGGACTGTAAAGAAAGCTGAGCGCCAAAGAATTGATGCTTTTGAACTGTGGTGTTGGAGATGACTCTTGAGAGTCCCTTGGACTGCAAGGAGATCCAACCAGTCCATCCTAAAGGAAATCAGTCCTGAATATTCACTGGAAGGATTGATGTTGAAGCTGAAGCTCCAATACTTTGGCCACCTGATGGGAAGAACTGACTCACTGTAAAAGACCCTGATGCTGGGAAAGATTGAAGGCAGGAAGAGAAGGGGACAACAGAGGATGAGATGGTTGAATGGCTTCACCGACTAGATGGCCATGAGTTTAAGTAAGCTCCGGGAGTTGGTGATTGATAGGGAAGCCTGGCGTGCTGCAGTCCATGGGGTTGCAAAGAGGTGGACATGACTGAGAGACTGAACTGAACTTAAAGCTATAATTTATCTCTGTATATTTCCAAGCTATAACTACTCTCCTGTATAAACACAGTTAACACCTGGGTAATTTATAAGAAGAGAAATAATAGTGGGAAACAGCTTTAAAAAATGGATTGAATAAGAATCACTTTGATGTCAACATCGAGGATAAATTCCAAAGGTTTGGCAGGTACCTGGCTAGTTAGCAAATAACCAGCATGACCTCTAGGTCCAAGTAAATCCCTAAAGTGTATGAACACAGAAACAGCGCTCTACGTCAAAAAGATGGGTTCAGTTTTGAAAAGCATTGAAATGAAGCTGTTACCTCCACAGTACTATATAGATGCTCTCTCCCAGATTAACCAAATCACTTAACATGAGACCAAAATTAAACCACTCCTTCACTTACAAGCTAGCAAAGATCAGTAAATATTTAGCCAGCTTGTCCAACTAAATGTAATAGCTCTTCCTTAGGTTATAGTTGTTGAAATAGTTGCTCATCAACTATTCTTTGTCAAATTTGCTAGGCTTCATAGCATTCATTTTGGAGGAATCCTTATTTGTTCTGAGCAGTTAAAATGATCTGAACTCTGAAGACATGCCCTTGATAAGAGGCAAAATGATTAAGTGACCCCAATTTAACTCACATCTATTTGGGAACCTTCTCCATCCACCCACTCCCAATTTGAAGTTATCATAAAACATTCAGCAAAGGTAAAGCAAACTGGAAAAGAGAAGACATTTACTTCATTTGGTTTTACTTTTCTTTATATTCCTTCCTTTGTAGGTGTTACAAACATTAAGAGAAACCAAACCACTTCAAACTGCATAAACTGCACGTTACCACAAATAAATACATCTTTACTTCTTGCTGCCGCTAAATGCCATTCATTAATGTCTTTGGGTGACTCTCTCTCCTAGGAGTTGTACCATATATTCTTTAAGAATTTCTTTCCAAATCTAAAATGCCAAGGGTTGATACTCTAAATTTTTAAGTTTTTTCAGACTTCCATTCATGAAGACGCTATCAGAGGTAATAAACCCTGTGCTAGAAGTTCAAATTCTTGATTCAGTAAGTCCCCAACTAACTGTCAACATTTCAAAAGTTGATCTGTAAGCTGCTAATTTGGAAAATAAAGCAAAAATTTTTCGAAAGAAATGACATGACAGGTGCTTGCGTGAGGGTGTTCTCAGCTGCGTCCGACTCTTTGCAACCCCATGGATAGTAGCCTGCCAGGCTCCTCTGTCCACAGAATTTTCCAGGCAAGGATACTGGAGTAGATTGCCACTTCCTACTCCAGAAGATCTTCCTGACCCAGGGGTTGAACCCCAGAGGTTCTTAGACTAACTCAGAAAAGTTTATTTCACCTTCAATGCTGGTGAATTGCTAGGCACTTTTGATTAAAAAAGAAAATAGGTGTCTCCATACTAGTAATTAAGCAAAAAGAATTGTCAAAATGAAACAAACAAAAAATTTATCTTGATGTCATATAAAAGATCCACTGGCCTGATTATACTGGAGATCCTCCTAGTAACTAGATTATAAAATCTCACACCTCAAGCCCATAAATCACAAGTTATGGACTCCTGCTTAAAAAAAGTGAGAGGATCTTACAAGTTTTCAGGTACAGGGACATTAGGGGTTCAAAGCCCAGAGCTTGGAGAAAAGAGCAGAGTTGGAGAGGAGGGGCCTTTTCTTAGAAGCCCTCTGACTACAGTGGGAAATGGACTTAGTACTGGAGCATTCTCTTCACATCCCGGCTCCAGTATGCCCTGGACAATGCTCCTCGGAGTCCAGTGGCTCAGTAAACACAGAGTCTAAAAACATGGATGGTGTGCTTCCTAGGCAGAGTGGGGACTGCGGAAAGGAACGATTCCCTGAGTTGCCATGTCAAGTACTGGACACCGGCTACAGCCAGAAGCAGTCCCAGCTTTGAATGTTAGGAAGTCTAATGTTTGCTTCCTTGCCCTGACTCAAAGACCCATTTCAACCACTCTACAGATCCAGGCCTTCCAATATATAGGGCAGGTTCACAGGTCTGCAACTTATGGGAGTCTATCTTTATCATCTAGGGCTCGAAACAGAAAAGCCAAAATAAATGTTATCTTCTTCTGGAAAATACTGCTTACTGTACTTAAAACTTCAACTATAACGATGGAAAATGTTCCTATCTAAGTCTGTATTTTGGGCAGTTCAGGTTTTTAATTCATAAGCACTTCACATTCACTCTGAAAACAATGACCTATTACATCTAATTCGGATAGGTTTAAATTTGGGGTGAGGAGTTTCAAAAGGTATTTGCAAAGGTCTGCTATTTCAGTTTGCCCTTAACCCTTTCCCTAACATGAGGCAACTTTAAAAATGAAATCATGGAGTTCCCTGGTGGCCTTGCGCTTAGAATTTTGGGTTTTCACTGCTGTGGCTGGGGTTCAGTCCCTGGTCAGGGAACTGAGATCCAGGAAACTGCGTGGCACAGCCAAAATAAACAAATAAAAATGAAATCATACCACTGCTCTCAGATAATACAACCAAAAACAAATAGCAAGGAGTTTGGCATTTCCGGTAAGACACAACATATGTACTAAATTAGTTATGTTTCTGAAAGTATGAACAGATCTGAAAAAGTGAAAGTCGTTTAGTCGTGTCCCAACTCTTTGAGACCCTATGGGCTAGTCCATGCAATTCTCCAGGCCACAATACTGGAGTGGGTAGTCGTTCCCTTCTCCAGGGGATCTTCCCAACCCAGGGATCGAACGGAGGTCTCTCACATCTGCAATATACACAATCTTTCAATTCTTTGATAAATATATCCAAATGTGATAGTTAATCAAAATCTAAATTGAGGTTTTGGTTCTCCTGCATTCAAATTATGGCCAGAAAAGACATAACTATCAGAGTGGAACTCAGAGGCTGACCCTGTTGTTCAACTCTCTCACTTTATTTACATGGGCTTTCCCCTCAGATTAAATCCGACTTCCCTTCCCTAGCCTCTTACTGTTACACTGTAGTCACCAACTTTACTTCTGGTATAAATTCTGCAGTTGCCTGAACTTAACACTATAAATGTTATTTAGCAAAGTACTGGACAATTCACTGAAGATCACTAAAAAAAGGTGTATGTAGTAAAGAAGTCTTGCTTTCCTAACTTTAACCTTAACTACCAACTGTAAGGATGACTTGGAAGAGACCCAGACGATTCTGTAGATTCGCCCCTTTCTCAAGCAAGTTTCTAGTAACTCACCTTTCCCCACCAAAACATATGTACCCGATGTGCAAAAAGAAAGGCTGTGCTGAAGAAACAAAAACCAAATCAGATTCAACTTTCCCACTGCAATGTTCAGCATATATTACATTTCTAACAGCTTTCACTTTTCAGATGGGCCAGTTTCTCAGCTGAACAGCAAGACATCAAAATGGAAGAAGTCAGTGTCGGGGGTATAAATAGCTATGGCCAAAAACAATACTGCAAAAGAGCCAATAGGAGAGGGCTCCCCCAAAAGCAGCAGGAGTGACTTAATTCCACATCCCCCTCCACCAGGGCCTCAGGGAAAACCATTACTGGGAGACAGAAGCAACCAGGACTTGCAGAAAAAATTTCCAGTCTTCTGTTAGAAATGAATTTGTAAGCATTGTCTAGGGTGTCTGAAACACACATACGTATTTTAAATATTTGCCTGGTATGGCCATGAAAAGGGAATTTTTTCTAATGCAATAACTTGGGAATAGAGAAACTGCCACCCAGTATAAAGAAGTCAGTCTTTTCTCAGATACACACTGAAAGCCACTCACCAGAACCAGCACACTACTTTTAAACTGCTTTATTCATTCATTATATTTAAGACAAAATTTGCCATCACACGGTGGCTCTAAATGTGAACCTCAGCTTACACAAATGCAAGCCTGGCACTGTGCTCCTATCACCAAGCAGTACATACAACCCGCGACTTCCACAGGACAACGGTTAATATATTTCGGACAGCGGACCAAATGAAATCGCACAGGGCACACACATCACTCTGTAAATGTTCCCTGGACTTTACAGGACTGCGCTCAAGAGCTGGAAGTCATTAAATGTACCGAGTTTCTGCGGCAGAAGACACACTCATGCATTCTTCAAGCATCAGCAGCATTCACAAAATACAGAACCATCAGAAAATTACGTAAGAAAAGCAGCCTCTCCTCTGAGGAGTTCATTCAACCTCCCAAGAAATCACATATCCTCCTGGCGGGGCTGGGTCAAAGGTACTAGGTAAGGAAACTGGGCAAAGAACACTGGAAACCCAGGGCCGTTTGCGGCCCGAAAAGATGCACGCAACGCCACCCTAGGCATCCTCAGGCATTCCTTTGCAAACAAGAGTGTGCTTGCTGTTTGCAAGGAGCCCCTGCTGACCTGGGTAACGGTCCCAGCTGAAACCACCCCAACCAGCCCGTGGGAGAGGGGGCTGGGGGACGCGGCCTTAGCTGACCCACGGCCTGGGCGGGAGGGGGCGAAGCTGTTACCGCCTCGGGACTCGCGCACGGCCGGGCGCTGCCACCTGCTTTCTACC
Source organism: Antilocapra americana (assembly GCA_007570785.1). Classification (NCBI taxonomy): domain Eukaryota; kingdom Metazoa; phylum Chordata; class Mammalia; order Artiodactyla; family Antilocapridae; genus Antilocapra; species Antilocapra americana. Next base: position 16,839,120 of record ML663010.1, on the reverse strand, counting down.
TCCTCGGGGAGGGCTGGTGACGCGTGGGCCCGGGAGGCCCCAGGGAAGACACAGAGACTCCGGTTTCCAAAGCCAGAGCGCTAGAAGTGGCCCCCGGGGCCCGACCGCCCTCACCGCCGGGCGGCTCTCCCCGAGCGGCGCGCGACCCCAGGGGTGGAAGGCAGCCTGCGAACTTGCAGACGGCAGAGGCCAGGCAGTCCGCTGGAGGGGAATGGGTGGGTCGGAGCGCGGGGGTCGCTCGAACCCCGACCCCGGGCCGTGCGGGGTAAGCTGGGGGCGCAGCCGCGCGGAGCCAAGCAGCCGGGGGCCGGGCCGGGCCGGGGCATCTTCCCCGCGGGCGAGGGCGGGCGCGGCGGGCGCAGAGGGGCGCCCGGGCCGCTACCTGCTGCTGGATCTTCCCGTCCTCCGTGACGACCCAGTGCGTGGTGGCGAAGGCCCCTCGAGCTGCCATACTCAGCAGGGCCGAGAGGCTGAGGAGCCAGCCCGGACCGGAGCACGGCGGCAGCTCGCACCGGCCGCGGACCCCTGCCGCCGCCGCCATCTTGCCCCCCCCGGGCCCGGCGCCTCGCACCGGAAGCGGAAGTGGGCCCCCGCCGTGCGCCATCTTGGGGAGGTCGACGCCGGAGGAGGAGGCGGAGCCGGGAGGGCGCCGCCGGCTGACGGGCGGCTCCCTCCGCCTCTGTCTGAGCGACGCGGAAGCGCTGCCTCCGGCGCTGTCCCAGTTCGGCTTCAGGTCGGAGACCGCTGTTTTGTTATTGTCTTCTTGTGCACTGTACGCTCTTGTAGCGTGGGAACCAGAGAAAGAGAGAGAGAGAGAGAAGTAGCGTTCCAGTTGGAGCCTCAGCAGAAATGAGAGGACTCAGAGCATATATGTATTATTACATTTCTTTAAAATTATTTTTATTTGCTTCGAATGGTTGGGAAATAAAAGGTATTCTTTCGAAACACCTAAGGGAAGGGATAGGTTCTTTTATTCTGAAAATTTCACAGTAGGGGGAGCTTCACAATTGGGAGGATTGTTAGTCGAGGACAGTGCTGTCCAGTAGAAGCGTAAAAACATAACGTGAGACACAACATAATTGTTTTTTAAAAAAGATTGAGATAACCAACATCTTATTTAACCCACTATATGCAGTATGTTATTAGTTCATTGTGAAATCTATAGTAACTACTGAAGTACTTATTTTTGTACCATGACTTCGAAATCGGTATGTATTTTACACCTATCAGTTCAGTTCAGTGGCTCAGTCGTGTCCGACTCTTTGCGACCCCATGGACTGCGGCACACCAGGCCTCCCTGTCCGTCACCAACTCCCAGAGTTTACTCAAACTCATGTCCATTGAGTTAGTGATGCCATCCAACCATCTCAAACTCTGTCATCCCCCTCTCCTCCTGCCCTCAATCTTTCCCAGCATCAGGGTCTTTTCAAATGAGTCACCTCTTCCTATCAGGTGGCCCAAGTATTGGAGTTTCAGCTTCAACATCAGTCCTTCCAATGAACACTCAGGACTGATCTCCTTTAGGATGGACTGGTTGGATCTCCTTGCAGTCCAAGGGATTCTCAAGAGTCTTCTCCAACACCACAGTTCAAAAGCAGCAATTCTTCTGTGCTCAGCTTTCTTTACAGTCCAACTCTCACATCCATACATGACTACTGGAAAAACCATAGCCTTGACTCGACAGATCTTTTTTGGCAAAGTAGTGTCTCTGCTTTTTAATATGCTGTCTAGGGTGGTCATAACTTCCCTTCCAAGGAGTAAGCATCATTTAATTTCATGGCTGCAGTCACCATCTGCAGTGATTATGGAGCCCCCCCCAAAAAGTCTGATACTGTTTCTACTGTTTCCCTGTCTATTTGCCATGAAGTGATTGGACCTGATGCCATGATCTTAGTTTTCTGAATGACACCTATCAGCTCATCCAAATTCGGACTGGCCAGATTTCAGAAGCTTAATAGCCCCACGTGTCTAGTCTTACTACCTTACTGAACATCATGGGTGTAGATCTGGAGACCGGCAGCACTGGCATCACCTGGGAGCTTATTAAAAAATCACATTCTTGGCTCTTAATCTACATTCCCAGCAGGTTTTACCCTTTAACATGAACCCCACATAACTGGTTATATACATAAAAGTTTGAGAAGCACTTCTTTCTAGTGAACCAACCTGTGGGCCAAGTGGACTACCCTGATTTCAGTATTCTTGCCTGTAGAATCCCTTGTGGACAGAGGAGCCTGGTGGGCTACAGTCGATGGGGTCAGAGAGTCAGGCACGATTTGGTGACTGAACAACAACAACAAAGATCATTGGGGAGTCATCTTAGAATTCTGCCTGTCGCAGGTTCTGACTGCCAAGTCCCACTCCTCTAGTCTTACTGAGCTATGTTTTGAGCATCACAGTAAACCTTAGAAGTGTTTTGGTCATCTTATTCCCTGCCTTTAGGAACAAGATGAGCAAAAAGCACCTTTCCTTGCTCTAAAGGAAAAGGTGATTTAATGTACAGCTTAAATCCTGGATTGTAGAAAAAAATCTGTTAACTGCTATTTGCTTCCTCTGAATTCTGTAACACTAATATGACAATATTAGGTTTCTTTATGATACTACTTTGTACATTTTGAACAGCTAAACTCTTTGAGTAGTTCTTCCTTCAACAAGCTTGATTGGAAGTATCTGAGGGCAGTATAGGAAATGTATTTTTATTTTTATCTTCCATAAAGCTTGATGCTTAAGTGGTTAGTTTATTTCATTTTTATACTCCCCAAAAGGTAGCTTTCCCATTTTATGTGAATAAAACAATGAAAAATTCTAACCCAGATAAAACTGTTGCTGCCAATTTTTGACATCCAAATAGATCACTTGTGTGCGTGCTCAGTTGCTCCAGTTGTGTCCAACTCTTGGGACCCCATGAACTGTAGCCCACCAGGCTCCCCTGTCCGTAGGACTCTCTAGGCAAGAACACTAGAGTGGGTTGCCATGCCTTCCTCCAGGAGATCTTCCCAACCCAGGGATTGAATCCTTCTCTTGTATGTCTCTGGATTCTTTACCACTAGCACCACCTGGGAAGCCCAGATCACTGGTTACCTTTCTTTTTATTCTAAGACCTGGTATTTCTTTTTCCATTTTAAGTACATATTTGTTCTTTATGGTTATATAAAACCTTTGGAAATATAAGATGGTAGTTTTCAAAATTGCTAATAATCTCTAAATTGTGATTCAGTTCTTAGTTGGACAAATGATAGGAAAGGTCATAACTGCATGTAATTTGGCCTTTCATCATAAAATATTTTAGCAAATATGCCCTTTAATTTATCACTATCATAAATTATAGACCTCTTTAAGCTGAGTCTTAGAGAATGGTAAAATGATCTTGCTGGATTATTCATTTCCTCCCTGGGGCCGCTTTATCTGAATGTTGCAAAGGATCTGTACTTTTTTATTTCTTAGAGAAAATACTTAAGATATAAATATCCCTGAGTTATTATAACACCCTGTTTTAAATTCTGATTATCTTTTGCTTCATGGTCAACCAATGTACATCTTTGTGGCATAAATTTTAAGCTTTAGACCATGATTTATTATATTTCATAGTTTTTTGGCTGGACTCAGCTGGTAGTTCTGCTCCTCCTGCTGTTAGTTGGGGATCACTCATAAGGCTGCGTTCACTTGGGACCCGGCTGGGCTGGAATGTTCCCAAATGCCTCCACTCATGTCTAGTGCTCATCTGGAATAACTGAAATGGCTAGGGTTGTCCGGGCCTCTGTCTCTCAGTCCCAGTAGTTAGAGAGGTTTCTTAAATGGTGGCTCAAGGCTCCCAAAGAGTAAAAGTAGAAGCTCCTTGAGGGCCAGGCCCAGAACTGACAAAGGGTCACTTCTGCATTCTGTTGATCAAAGAAGGTAACAAGGCTAGCCCAGATTTAAGGGGAAATAGAAATAGACTCATCTTGATAAGTGAAGCATCATGTTTGGTTAGGAATGGAAGGACCTATTGGCAGCCTACTATGTGTAGTTAATTCCTTTAGTGATTTTGAATTGGTAGGAGTTGAAGGGGTGAAATCTCTGTACTAGGAAGGGAGGCTAGTCACAGAGGAAGGGCTATATAGGTATATCTCCCAATAGCTGTATGCAAAGTGAAGAGGATTTTCAACAGGGAGACAGAGGATACCTAAGTAGTAATTTCATTAGAAATTATGAAATACAATAATTTCATTTAGAAATAGTTTGTCAGTAGTTTGTCAGGGACTCTGAGGCATGAAGAGTACTTTGGATGAGACCAAGTGTCAAATCAGCCCTGGATTATAACTCACAGTGACACCAGGGGTGCTCTGAGCATACCGTGATGGTCAGCCTCAAAAGAATTTTCCTGATGCAAAGATAAAAAATCGTACAACCCCCCCCCAAGTGCCAAAAAAGACTATGTATGGAATAGGAGAAAATATTTGCAAATGATATGACAGTGATGGGACAGACAAGGGCTTAATCTCCAAAATATATAAACAACCCATACAACTCAACAACAAAAAACCAAACAACCCAATCAAAAAATGGGTAGAAGACCTTAACTGACATTTCTCCAAAGAAGACACATGGATGGCCAGTAGGCATGTGAAAAGATGATCTACATTGCTAATTATCAGAGAAATGCAAATCAAAACTACAGTGGAGTACCACCTCACACCAACAGAATGGCTGTCATTAAAATGCCTACAAATAACAAATGCTGGAGAGGGTATGGGGAAAAGGGAACCCTCCTACGCTGTTGGTGGGAATATAAGTTGGTACAGCCACTAGGGAAAACAGTATGGAGTTCCTCAGATAACTAAACACAGGATTTTTTAAAAATGATATGATCCAGCAATCCCACTCCTGGGAATATACCTGGACAAAACTATAATTCAAAAAGATGCATGCCTCCCCACCCCATGGCAGCACTGTTCACAATAGCCAAAACATGGAAACAGCCTAAATGTCCATCAACATATAAATGGATAAAGAAGATGTGGTATATATATACAGTGGAATACTCCTCAGCCATGAAATGAACAAGACAGTACCATTTGCAGCAACATGGATGCAACTAGAGATTATCATACTTATATGCAAAACAGAAACAGACTCAGAGACACAGAGAACAGACTTGTAGTTGCCAGAGAGGTGGCAGGGAAGGAAAAGGATGGACTGGGAGTTTGGGGTTGGTAGATGCAAACTATTACATTTAGAATGGAACAATAAGGTCCTAATATATAGCACAGAGAACTATACTCAATATCCTTTGGTAAACTATAATGGAAAAGAATATATACTTTGCTGTATAGCAGAGATAGGCACAACATTGTAAATCAACTACAGTTTAAAGAATTTCCTTGATACAGACTTACCAGCCATTAATTTATCCAAACCCTTGCAGCAATGAAATTAAAAGACCCTTACTCCGTGGAAGGAAAGTTATGACCAACCTAGACAGAATATTGAAAAGCAGAGACATTACTTTGCCAACAAAGGTCCATCTAGTCAAGGCTATGGTTTTTCCAGTGGTTATGTATGCATGTGAGAGTTAGACTATAAAGAAAGTTGAGCACCGAAGAATTGATGGTTTTGAACTGTGGTGTTGGAGAAGAGCCTTGAGAGTCCCTTGTACTGCAAGGAGATCCAACCAGTCCATCCTAAAGGAGATCAGTCCTGGGTGTTCAGTGGAAGGACTGATGTTGAAGCTGAAACTCCAGTACTTTGGCCACCTCATGCGAAGAGCTGACTCATTGGAAAAGACCCTAATGCTGGGGAAGATTGAGAGCAGGAGGAGAAGGGGACGACAGAGGATGAGATGGCTGAATGGCATCACTCATTCGATGGACATGGGTTCGGGTGGACTCTGGAAGTTGGTGATGGACAGGGAGGCCTGGCGTGCTGCAATTCATGGGGTTACAGAGTCGGACACGACTGAGCAACTGAACTGAATGAACTGAACTGCAGCTGTTAATACGTTTGGGAATGAGAGTTTCTGTGGCGTAATTGTACTGTGACTGTTCAGTCTCTAAGTAACTAATGGTCATATCCACCCCCTACCCCCAGTTTTTACTCCCTCACATACACCCAGCTTTCAGTGTCCTGACTTTATGATTGAATCTGGGTTTCCCTGGTAGCTTAGCTGGTGAAGAACCCGCCTGCATTGCAGGAGACCCAGGTTTGATTCCTGGGTTGGGAAGGCCCCCTGGACAAGGCCACCTACTCCAGTATTCTTGGGCTTCCCTGGTGGCTCAGCTGGCAAAGAATCTGCCTGCAATGAGGGAGACCTGGGTTCAGTCCCTGGGTTGGGAAGATCCCCTGGAGGAGGGCTTAGCAACCCACTCCAGTACTCTTGCCTGGAGAATCCCCATGGACAGAGGACCCTGGCAGGCTATATAATTCATGGGGTCACAAAGAGTTGGATATGACTGAGCGACTAAGCACATGATTAAATTCCAGTTAATTCTATTCAAACCATTTAGTGAGTTTGTGCCTTTTGATCTTATCCATCATTATAGCATACTAAGTTTTAGTTTTTTCTTCTAGAAATACTATCCCCTCATCTTTTATTTGCTTTTCTTGGTTCCAGTTCTACTTAACGTTATTTCTTGACAAACACAAATTGGAACTGTATGTAGTAGTCTACCTTGGCTTTGTCTCATCTTGTTTCTATTATCATCTATGATGACCAGAATTTTACTCGTGGCTCTATTACTTTTAAACGTACAACTTCTAGGAATAAATCCAGTTTCTTAGGATTTCAATAGATCTCATTTGTCTAAGTTTTAGCTTCCATCACACTTGCTAGAATTAAATTCCACTTGCTGTTTTCTACACATCAATACAGGAAATGGGAAGGATAGCGAGCTGAGGGAGCACACAGGTGGTCCTGAACCCAGCGTGGGCAGGCTTCCCATGGGGAGTGACATCTAGTCTGACCTGAACAAGGGATGTTAGCCTGGTGAGTGTAGGAGGGACAAACAGGGAACAGAGATTTTCCAGACAGAGGTGCCCGCCTAGTATCAGAAAGAGCCCCTTGAGTTACTGAAAGTAGTTCACCCCAGATGAGTTTAGGAATTCTGGGATTAGGAAGCTAAGCACTGGTATTCTTAAGGCCAGGTGTTCTGCATGTTTTATTGCCTCTATTTCAAATGCCTTTCCTTGAAATCTCCACTAGGCTGGCTCCCTAGGACTCAGCTCAAATGAATTCCACAAACTTTTTCTAACCATGTTCACCTTAAATGCTTCAGTGTCCTCATGACGCTTCTCTCTGAAATCAGCTTATCAGGCTCTGCATAACAGGATGTAAACTCCATGAGTTTGCCTGTCTTCTTCACCACTATATCCTCAGCATAAAACACTGCCTTCATGTTACTACTTACTAAATGCTTACTATGTATCAAACAGTTTTCAATGTTTTCCATTATCAGTTAACAAAATGCAAAAACCCTAACCTTTGTGGCATTCTAGCTACATTATATTTTACCAGGGGGAGACACTAAAAATACAGTATACTTTATAGCATATTTTAAATTATATAATTATGTCAGAAGTTGGCAAATACTCCAGAGCATAGAGTAGCTAAGTGGATTCTGGAGTCTTGGCAGGGAAGAAAGGGGGCATTGTGGTATTAAAAAGGATCCCTTGAGAAGATGACCTTTGAGGAGTTGAAGCGGTGGAGTTAGGCAGATATGACTAGAAGGAACAGCTAGTGCAGATTGCAAGGCAGGCATGTGTCTTTGCCTAGCCTGCACGAAGCTGACTGGACAGAGTGGTGGAGGGTAAGAGTAGCAGCTGAGGTCAGAAATTTTTCATTTTTACTCTAAAATGAGGAAGGAGTCATGGAACATCTTCAAGTAGGAGAGTGGATGTTTCTTTGCTGCTGTATTTAGAACAAGTTATAGAGTCAACTGTAATAGCTTGGAAATCAATCAGGAGGCTATCATGAAACTCCAAGCAAGAAAAGATAGACATAGACATTGGGCAGTCCTCAGCACGTAGGTGGTTTTAGAGCCATAGGAAAGGATGTGATCATTAAGCAAATTTAGGTAGCTTGTACTGATCCCACCTTGGTGCTTTTTAATAAAGACTGGTAAATCTTTTTTAAAGGAAATCTTTTTAATAAAGGCTGGTAGTCAATAAGTTGCTTTACATACTGAGGGAAAAAATTATTCAATTATGATCTGTCAAGTATCTGATGTTTTGCTTTGATAGAAACAACTGATGTCTTTTTTCAGAAGGTTATAGGCTTTAAAAATAAATCCAGAAGGCTGAAGATTAAAAGATAACTGGCAATACTGAATTCTTTGAATGAAGAGCAGTATTTTGTCCATCTTTGTCTTTTCATGGTCTGACACACTATTTGGCACATGAGAAGCAAGAAATGTTAATGAATATCCAAGAAACTGAAGATACCGTAATGATAACACACGACACTAAACAAAATTACAAAAGGAAATTTATTTCAAAAGCATAAGGGAACATTTACATGTGAACAAAGTGATAAACAGGTGTCTTGCAAAAGAAAAACAATCCATGGCATGAAGTTTCCGTTCAGATTCTTTAAGCAAAAATAACCTAAGCTGTGCACTATTGCTTTAGGAAAGGGAAGGGGAACGATGTGGTGAGGGAAGGAACACAGTCAACTTAATATCAGACTTTAGAAAGTAAAGTCACTTTTTAGCTCTGAGTTTACAAATATTAAAAAGAAACAGAGGAAAAATTATACTTCCATGTTCAAATTTATATAAATGTAGTCCCTAAACAAACAGCTTCTGTCCTTGAAATGGCTTTAGGCCACTGGCTGATCTGACTCTAAGGTCCAGACTACCTGGTCACGGTTGTCAAATGGCAATTCCATGTTCCTGTATCTGTTCAGATTCCAAGGGAGCTTAAGTTCAGCTCATAGTCTTTTGGAATGTTTAGAGATCATTGCCACCACTCCATAGTCAAGCTGACCAACTTCTTTTGTTCACTTGTATCATTCTAGTCTTCAAAAAACATTTTCTCCAGAAACATGTGCAGTAATTCTAACAAAGGTTTTTTTTTTTTTTTTTTGTCTATTCCCCCAATACAGAGGTAACAGTAATGAAGACACCTGCATTGGAATCACAAACTATTCCTCAAAAAATAAGTCAAACTACTAGAAAATGTCACTCAGGCATCAGATTTGAATAACAAACCTGGGGAGGGAATATTAATTGTGGAACAAAAATATATGAAACATTCAAATGCAGAGCAAAGGGCCTATGCTACTAAAAATGTCCTTGACAATTAAACACTCCACAAACCCCCCATCTGTTGTTTTAACCTAGAGATTCTATTGACTAACTTATACAATAATTTTGATTAATAACCTGAGAAGTTAAAATCTTGAAAGTGGCAAAAGCAAACTGAGAGAGCATCCCTTACTTATTGGTATATCATTATTACCAAGTCACTTTTCCTGGGCTGCCCGGGTTATCAAATCCCCAAATTCTAAATTATTCTACATCATCCTGCAGAAACCTGTATGTACATCAGATTCAGTATTTTGGCTGTATTTCTCCAACAGGGATCTCAAATTTATCTTTGAAAATGCAGCCTTTGTTTTTAGTTTTAAATAACAATAATCATGTAAGTGCAACTGACTCAAAAACCCTCACTACTGGAAGGAAAACCTAAATAACAAGTTAATAATGGATTCAGCCTCAAGAGGATAATCACCGTGTCAAAGACTACCCGTTCCTGGAATTTAAAAAAAAAAAAATGACTTAAGTTGTATAGTCAAGTTTCACAGCATGCATATATATATATATACACACACACACAGGTATATGCTCATGTATGTATGTATATTATACACACACATTTCTATGCAGATAGTAAGATCCCATATTCAAAAGTTTATGTCACAACATATGGAGAAGAGCTAAGTAAGCAGTGCTAGGCGACTTACTTCTTCCTAAAAATGTCATATCAAGTCTGCATTTTAAGAAAGCTGACTAAGTATTTTTGTTTTTCTGACACGCAGGAATACTGTACCATTGCCTAGCAGCTTTATTAAATAACCATGAAAATAAATGTTAAATCTGACCCATTACTCTTCTCCATATGTTGGCGCGGGGGAGACAGAGGGGACAGGAAAGTCGGGAACCTTTCAGCGCTGATGATCTTTACCAGTTACCAGAAATGGACTGAATTTTATTACAGTTTAGATCTGAATAGCTCTCAATAACAAATTATCAAGATGTTTAAAAGATTCACAATGTGAAGTCTTAATAATGACGATATTGCAAAAACAAGTCAAGATTGCAGACAAAGCATCCAAAAATATCGCTGTGGTTTTTACCTTGGACACAACCATGGTTTGTTACAAAAGTAGATCATACATACAAAGGTATAAAGAACAGTAAGTTTTTAGCTGAAGGCAGCAGTCTTTTTAAAGGGACATCCCCGGCAATCCAATGAGTAGTAGAATTAAGTATATTAAGCTCATGACAATGCTGAAGAATGTGACTTCTCATTCAGTAGAGTCTTCCCCGACTACGATTTCCTCGTGCTCCCCAACCTCGGCCACCTCTACTTCCCCTGAAGGCTCCTCTCTGCTCTACGAAAAAGCGAACAAGGGTTTAGATCTTGTTCAGGACTTCATGGGACAGCACACACAGAAGAAATGTAGCTGGAAGCTCTGAATGCAGCAGTAGGCTCTATAAAAACAGCATGGTATTCTGCAAGTACATCTATAAGTTCAAATCTTTACATAAAACCAGGGCATCATATATGCCAAAGCACATTATCTCAAGGTACCAAATATATTCATAATATATACTGAATTAAATGTATCCCAATAAACATATTTCAAGGTGATAATGATCAATACATTTAGTTCTTTATTTGGTACCTATCACAAAGATAAATAATGAAAGTATAAATGTTTCTATATTTAATATGGATTAAAGCTATAGGCCTTCAAAAGTTAGTGTCACATATGTAAAATATCTTAAACTATCAGTGATCAATTCCAAAAACTTAGGCTAGAATGAAAAATATACCTTTCAAATGCAAGGAAAAGGTAATCTGTTTGGGTCACCACATTGAAAAATAATGTTACAAATTCTGACAGCTCTTCTCACTGCTTTGTCAGCTACGTATGAGCTGCTCAGAGTGCTGCCAAAAAGGTTGTATGTATATATTACAGTGTTTGGGTTACTGATGTAAATTAAGCATATCTCTTGCTGAAAAATCAAGTCACTTGGATCCTATGATAGAATGAAGACTTGATTTACTCGTCAGTCTGTTTTACAGGTCCAGAGAAATATTCCTCAAAGGAGTCTTTCCAGTGAAGAAAACTGATTGACGCTATCAGCAGGGCTGGACCTTTTGTCATACACAAATGAGTAAGAGTCTCAAACTTCTAATTCCAGAGATCCAATCTCCTCACTGGAACCTTCAAACTTCCTCATTGCAGGAATCTTGTTAGGCGCAATAAAAAGAACCTGATGTTGCCATTTTTGATCCATAATGTTGGAGGCTTGAAAAATTCCTATCCAGTCAGTACTGCAATTCATTTTTTTGCCATTATGGCTAGAATTATGTTGCTGTTTTTGGGTGATGCTTTATTTTTTTCCCTCCAGAAACTGAGTCAGAAAACTAACTAAACCTTTCCTCAGCTTAACCAACATTTACCTTTCAACAGAATGGAATCTGATTCAAAGTCACCTCTCATGATACATTTTTCTAAATTGATTGGTATGCCAACTATTTAAATGAAACCATCATGAGCTATCACATTCAAAAAATCACTTTAATGATCTTTTTAATGGTTTCAAGCTTAAACTAATACTGCTACTAGTTAAAATTATACTTTAAAAATTACTTTAATAATCAAAAAAGGTAAAAGTTGAAGGACACAAGTCACAAAATATAGAATTAGTACCTGTGGGTTACCAGGGAACTCTGTTCTACAGGAAGGAAAACTAAACATGGGTATGTGCAAATACTTTGATTGAAAATGCACCAGGAAGCTGAACTAAGTTATGGGAACAAACACCTTTTGATAAAGCAAGTAACAGAGACATTGGTTAGTAAAGTGAAAAACTCTGATAAGGAAAAAAGTCTAACTATGCCTACATGGACTCAAAGATATATTACAGCTTCTGGCTCCTTCTCTCCATAGAACTAGTTTAGGCCCAGGACACTGGCACAATCTATTTTCTTTGCAGTAGACTTGGTCACTGTAGTAAGTCAGTGATATAATAAAATTGATTTGGCTGACATAGAAAAGTAGAATTTCAATGATTAAATATGAGTAATAAAGTCTAAGTATTTACTCAACTAAGCATTTACTAAGTATTTACTCAACATAAAACATTTTTTTCCCTCTGTCCTGAGGCAACACTGACATCCCAGGAAAAAACACCCAACACTGTTTCTCTTTCCTCCTAACCCACCATCAGTTCCCTAATGAAAGGACATTAAAAAGGTAGAAAAATTTGAGGTAGACAGGTCAACTAATTTTCCTCTGTAACACTGAGAACTGTTTTCAGCTGAATGGGTGAAAGAAATCCAAGAAAGCTCTTCAAATTGTCTCTATGAGAACACTTATAACATGACACATCTTAACTCCCCCCAAGTAAAAACACTAATGGGGATTTTGTTCCTACTTTCCAATAAGAACAATCAGAGTTTAGTTCGCTTTGTACTTCAATTTATGACAAGCCCTCCAATTACAAGGCTGCTCCTGTAGGAATATTAAAGTACAGGAATACCAGACACAAAAGACAGGTAGCAGGCATGTCTGTCACTCTGTTACTTTGCTAAGGAAAAACTAAAGTTGTTAGTGACTCCTGGATTTCTTCCTTGGCCTTGCAGTGTGGCTTATGGGATCTTAGTTCCCTGTCCAGGGATTGAACTCCAGGCCCTCAGAGTGAGGTCAAAGTTCTAACCACCAGATGACCAGGAAATTCCCTGATTTTTGTCTTCAGTACAACTGCTTCCCACCTGCACCTCCCCATACTGATAATTGAAAAAATGACATGCAACCTAAAGCTTTGCATTTTTCACATCTCTTTTCCACATGCATTACATCATCTGATTCTAAGGCAGGCAATGAATGGCACCAGGCAGAATACTCATGGAAATTCAGAGTAATTGACTTGCCAAAAGTGAAAATAAATACAATTCTCTATGTATTGCCATAGTTGATTACATTCATCTAAATCAAATGAAGTTGGTATATGAGAGAACAGCTGATGTTAAGAAAGTATTTGATAAATACCACATTAAATCATACAAGTGACAGAGGACAAACAATATTTAGTGCAATGGAGTAACAGAATCTTTTCCATTTACAAAATGCTATCGTAAATATTTTTTGAAGTTTAGTTCAGTAATCTTTTCTACACTAAAGTTGCCTCAAAGAGTCTAACTGGAGTTTAAGGGTTCATTTCACAATCTGAAATTGCCTTTTTATAATCTTTTTGCTCAGCTATTGGAGGAATTTTGCTATCATAGAAGGCATTTACTTAATGTCAAATCCTCTCATCCTGGAAACAATTATAGGGTGTATATGCTTCAGAATGTACTTTTTTGGGGAACAATTACTACAGAATTAATTCTGATTGGTAATCAAGACCAATCCAAGTATGTTTGGTTCTGGATATTAAACTTTGTCTTCTTAGGCAAGATTAAGAATCTGAGTCTGTGACATTTATGTCCATTCCTCTTTATAAGCTACTGAGACAAACTCCACTTCTGATTCCACAGCCCTGGGAGAGACTGGACTAGTGGGAAGCTGACAGAGGACTGCACTCTGGGCCGTGGAGGAGATGCAAGAGGACACGTCTTCTCTGCTAGGTGCTGCTTTAACGTCTGATTCTACCTCCCAGGACTTCTCCTTCAGAGGCAGGACGGAAAATGGGAGGACAAGCAGCAGGCTGACGAGGTACAAGAAGAATCATTAATACCGCATCTGCCAGAGGCTGTGTCTGTTCCTGAGGGAGAGTGGACAAAATTTCTTGCTTTGAAGCTGAAACAGGGAAAATCAGGAATGGATGGTTCATGTCATCTTCCTTCCTTTTTTTTTCCTTTTTCTGTTGGCATCTCTGAATACAACAGGCATATTTTTCAGGTTCTTAGTGTTACATGCTCAGCTCAGTGAACCCACAAGGGTGAGTTAGAAAGGAATAGGATAAGTTGTTTTCCTAGCAGTTCAAGTTTCCCAAGCTAACTCAAAAAAAGTAACCCGAAAGAGCTACGATACTCTTCAATTATTAATTAAAATCAAGTACAACACAGTTTCTGCCTAATCTCTCATATTTCTTGTACCCAAACGGAAACGCTCACCATAGTTAAAGTTGCTCAAATTGCTGCTATATTTCCCACTAGGAGGATTATAAATCTGCCTGGCATCCCTTTTTGGTCCTGCTGAAGATTTCTTGGGAGGTGAACCTGAAGTTGTATCTTCACTGGCTCTCTTTTGCCTATAATGGTAGAAAGCACAGCAACGAAAAAAATATTCTTTTTATCAGAGGCTAGCAATATATTTACTAGTTACAAAAGACATCCTAAAGATGATAGTCACATCAGAAAAAAGGAAATAACATCTGATGTCATCAAATTAACTCTGCTTCAGTTATGAAGACCTTGTCAGAAAGGCATTTACAGGGCTTTAAAACAGTCTGAAATACGTAGCTTCACAGATTATACACAAGTGACTCATTTCATAGAACTTATCAGAAAAGTCTTCTTATGCCATAGTAATACAACCAATGGTCTGAAAACTCCAGAGTTATATTCCACCAGTTTATAAATACTAGATTAGATTTTCTATTTAAGTCATGCTTCTAATAGCTATATTTTAGCATCTTATTAAGAATCATTTAATAATGTACCATTTTGTACAGGAAATGTAGTAATCTGATTTCAGACTTTTCATATTTATAAATCAAATATTGGAACACTTTAATCCCTTTTAAATACGTTTCTTACCCAAGTTCAACCTTCTGTACAGGCTTCCAGGATAATGTTACTGTGCTCTTATAAGAAGGAGGAATATGGAAGAGATCCTGAAGAAACAAAATCAAAGATTTCTAATGTATTTGGTGGTGTGGGAAGTGGTAGTAAAGATAGGAAACAGGAAGACACATCTTTAATCTTAGGAAAGGAAAGTAACTTATCCCATTTGCTTTTGTGCTAGTGAGTAACGTAATAACCTGGGGAAAAGATGGCAAGAGAAAACAAGGACAATTTTGTTTACAAATGACATATATTACCTAATTAATGTTATTTTGTTCACATCACTTAAGAAACTGCAGCTAACTTTTTTCAAATGTCATTTCAGGTTACAGGACAAAATATCAATCTTTATCAACTTCAATCAAATCTCCAAGTGGTCTCTCTCGCACAGATGCAGTCACTAATGTGCTTTAAGGAAAACACACTGGTGCAATCTGCATTTGCTATTGCGGATTGTTAAGTGGCTCAGTACTAGAACAAAACTAATGGTCTGGGTAATCATGTTTTTCTTCCCCTCAAATTTCTATATATTACCAATAATGAAAAACCCCACATTATTTAAATACTAAATTATCAATATATGGTAATGCAAATATTTGCTAAATTTAAATACTGAAATAATTCAGAAGTAAGATAATCTAACCCTCATTATACCCTCGAAACTATGATGAATTTATATTTATCATTTTACCCTAATTTTTATATATAGGTAAAATCTGATAAAAGTAAACTGAGTTTCTTTCATAGTTAGTATTTGCTTAGTTTAAAGTATCCTAAATATTATAGTGTATCTTCAACTTTGATTTATGGTATCAGTTCAAATAAAGTAAAATCTCACATTTTAATGTATTAATTCACCATTTCAAACTATGATTTATATTTAAGATTTGAAATAAATGGTGCCTATTATAAAAATTTTCTTCGAGGTGTGAGTCAGTTTTCTTCCCTCTTAGTGCCCTTTCCCTTTTCCTCTCGGCACTGATAATTCATACCTCAATGTCTCACTGTTTTCTCTGGAAAGCTTCCCTTTCTCTTCTGATAAAAAGTAAGTATTCCATGGGATTTTTACCAGACTACTTTTAAGACATACCTCTAGCCCTGATTTTGTTACTGTCAGGCTTTGTGCTATAAGTGTGACAGATATTTCTTTCTCCCACCTGGCTACAAGACTATTAACTTGTGACAATACCGTTAACTTATGATATCAAATGATGGGTTCTTTGTTGTGATTCCTCTTTTGTTCTTTCGGGTTATTAGTTTTTGTTTAGGCTAACAGACACTTGAGGAGGGTAAACAGAACTGAAGCATATTTATGGCTTAATGGTGAGGTACACCGTAGCCTACAGTATAGAAAACTCTCTATCACATAGACAAACTAACAGAAAAGAGCGCAGGACAACACGTCATGCACCACATCAGACGGTCCACTCTCAGTCTAAGGGAAGCAGGGTTTTACTGGTCACTCCAAAGGAACCAACAGCGTTAAAACTACAGGAACTCAAGTCAGTGAAATTTCTGCGTCTAATGTATCTGCTCCAATGCTATTGGTCAGAACTGTGCATGCCTCCCTTTGCAGTATTTTCTGCAATAACGTTTAAATAAATAAAACAATGAATTATAATAGCTACAAAAATGTTACTTGGTATTATAAAAGGCATAAAGCTTTAAAAGGCCAAATGTATGGAACGTAATGGCATTTCTCCTTCACTAGACCACTACATGGGAGAAGGCAATGGCAACCCACTCCAGTACTCTTGCTTGGAAAATCCCATGGGTGGAGGAGCCTGGTAGGCTGCAGTCCATGAGGTCGCTGAGAGTCGGACACGACCGAGCAGCTTCACTCTCACACACTGGAGGAGGAAGTGGCACCCCACTCCAGGGTTCTTGCCTGGAGAATCCCAGGGACGGGGGAGCCTGGTGGGCTGCCGTCTGTGGGGCCGCACAGAGTCGGACACGACGGAAGCGACGCAGCAGCAGCAGCAGACCACTACAGACATATCCCTTGCACTTTCTAGCTAGTTCGGATGGCTGAGTAAGAAAGGAAGACTTACCTTGATTAAAACATTAATATTATTTGTTATTTTCAATGCAACGACTTTAATCTTGTTCTGTAAAAGGAAAACATTAACTTAAAGTGCCAGTAACTTTTATGATATATTACTTTCCCATGTAAATCTTGAATTCCACTTCTTTTTCAGAATCATTTCTAGTTAGGAAATTCATTGGCTTCTATCTACAGAAAATGCTTATGCCTATTTTTCGATTATTAACAAGTGTAAAGATGGCAAAGACAGCAAATTATCTTCTCAACAGGTTAGAACATTAACTGTTAACTGTTAACTACAATTCACTTGAAAAACAAGGGACAGGTCACTGGCACATAAAAGTTGTTTTGAAAGAAGTCAGTTTATGTTACAGAAAGACACAATGAAACTTAAAATATTTCATTAGGTCTAGGATGAAGCAAGATGAAGATTGATCAAAATAGATGAGATCAGGGGAAACCAAAGATCCCAACATAAACACAAGATATAGTTTGGTAGAGAATTAGTAGTTAAATACTTTTAGTTTTAATGTAAACTAATGTTTGGGTTTCAAAAAGGTAAAATTTAAAAATGTCACAATTGCTAATCAAATATTTAAACTGTGCTGCTAATGAGACTCCAGTGAGAGATCGGTATGTGTCAAAGTTCGGTAACAAGCACTGTTGACAGACACTGGAAACATTCAAGACAGTTCAGCAATGGTAGAGGTTTCCTACATAACTTAGCATATAGCTAAACATTCAGTCTTCCAACACTGTATCTTCAACTCTTAGACTTAAATCATCAGTTCAAATAAAGCCGAATGGTACATTTCAATATATGAATTCAGTCTGAATTTGTAAAGAATGGTGGCTATTATAAAAATTTCCTAATGAGATATAACCCAGTATTCTTACCTCATCTGTTTTTAAGGCCTCGCCTGTTTTACCTTGGAGAGCCAAGCGAAGTTGTCTGATATAAACCTGCAGGCCCCGTGCAAAGTACTGCAGCCTAAATGAAGAAGTATTTATTAATTAACAAATCATCACTTCAACTCTGTTTTTAAATTCAAAGAAAACTACAGCCTTTACCAATAAAGAGTAAATTTTGAGGGGGACTTTCTTGTAATTATCAATGTATGATTGATCATAAGAGATACACAAATAAGTAAAATAAAAGCAGTTTTTCTGTCAAAAATTGGAAGAGATCCACACTCAACCTGGCAATGGAAACATTTCTAGAACTGGGTTAAGGAAGCTTGTTACATTAACTTACAAGGTTAACCTAGGTTAGAAACAACCCGGAACCATGGCTTAGAATCAGGTGGCCTGGATTCTTCTCTTCTGCTAGTCAAATGAAGCTGCAGTGACAGACACAAGTCACTTAATCTCTCCATATTTATCTGCTAACAAGGGACCGTGTCTGACCCATTTGCACCTTAGGGTCCAGTTTAAAAATAAAATTGTAAATTTTGCAAAGGATGTTGAGTAATCTTTTTTCAAATTTGTTTCCAGGTAGCATGTGTGGAAAAGTGCTACCATAACTCCAGCCTGCCGCCTTCTATGAATTCTGCCTAACAACGTGGCATCACTGTTTTTTTTTTTCACTTTCAGAATAATTTTCTAAGATGTTTGCTTCTGGTCAAATGTTTCACCAAGTAATAAACCTCTGCCTTTCCAAAGCATAGAGGACAGTAACAGATGAGACGAGAATTTGTTAACTGAATGATTTAATACAAAGTATCTTCCTGAAAAACAAATTGATTTCTCCAATGCTGCTCCTCCAGCCCCAGTATAATAAAAACCCTATAAGATATTAACAGCAGCTATAGTTTATCAAGTACCCAGTATATGCCAGGCATTGTGCTTAAAGGTTTTCATTGCTGTCATTTACTTCTCTCAACTCCATAAGGTAGGTACCAGTGTCTATAAATTGAACAGCTGAGGACAATTTGAGGTGTTAGGTCAGAGAATCCGCCAGATATCCTAAAGCGAGTGAGGAGAGCCAGAGCCCGTTTTTGTAAAGGCCATCTTCTGCCAGGCACCTGTCATGCCACCACAGCTGTGTCTTCGTATGCACTCCTGTTTGCGGATCCTGCATTCTTCTGCATTGTAGTAAGAAAGGGTGGGGGAAAAGCTCTTGCAAAATGAAAACAAAACCAAGGCAGCTTCAAGACAGCTTTCACCTCTGTCAGGGACTGGGGCACTTCAATCATATATCACCTGATTTTGAAATCTTTGAGCTTTTCTGCATTCAGCTTGGCTGTTAAGAAATCTGGAAGTTTTCGGCCCAACTGGTGAAAGCTATACAACAAACATTCCACATAACTGAACTGCAGCTTGGGTTCTTCATTACCAGCGTTCTCCCCGTTTTCTGCTTCTTCTGGAGGGAGAGGCATGTACTCCTGAGAGATGAGAGTACAAGAGATATATGAGATCTGCTCTAGACACTCTAATTATAAAACATATAGTCAAGTAATCAAAAGACACACTTCTAAGACACGGAACATTAAAAACTACCAGATCAGAAATCTGTACCATACCCCTTTTGCATTTTGAGTCAATGACCCAACCGGCAACATTCGCATTAACCTACAGCGCAGCTGTCGCTGCTACTGACGCCAAAGGCAGCCAACCCAGCGCTAGGAGGGTGGAGGAACTCCAGTCCTGAGGACTCAGGTGAGAGACAAGCTCAAGAGTCAGGATCCAGCCTGGGTTCTGGCAACAAAAGCTGATGCTCCTAAAGTAGTATGCTTAAAAAGTAAAACAGTATTCTTAAAAACAGTTTCTTAAAAATCTGAAAAAAGAGTTACCATACGATCTAGCAATTCTACTCCTGGGCAAATATCCAGAGAAAACTACTTCAGAAAGATACAGGCACCCCAATGTTCCTAGCACTATTCACAACAGCCAAGATAAACAGGTAAACAAAGAGACAGGACCCGCAGCTGCGTGCACGCACCGCAGGGCTGCTCAGCCATGAAAATGAGAGAAGTAGTGCGTCTGCAGCGACAGGGAGGGCCCTAGAGACGACTGTGCCAAGCAAGGTCAAGGCCTGTCAGACAGGGAAAACACAGGAATGAAGCTCCTCGACGTGGGTCAAGGTAATAACGGTTTTTTGGATATGACACCTAAATTGTTAAGCCACAAAATAAAAAACAATTATGACTTAATGACTTTACTTCTAGGTTGTTAAAGCTATTTGGCCCTGGGCAGTAACCGCGATGGTGCTCTGGAGCAAACATTTACAATATTTTGATGATGAAATAGCAGAAAAACTTACTATATAAATCTTGTATTATATTTTGTCCAAAGCATCAACAACAGAAGAAATGCCAAAGATTAAAACAGATTTTTTTTTTAAAAAAAAGTAGACAATATGTGGCCTGAGCAGCTAAGATCACTCAGGGTTATCACCTATCACTTCAAAATCTGGCTCTTCATAATTTGTAAATATTACTAAACTTTGGGATGCCATACTGACTATGCAATAAGGAAAGAAAGAAACTCTTACCAATAACTTATCAAATAGTTTCCTTAAATTTGTTTCTAGCTTTTCCATGTCACCACAAAACGAACTCATTTCAGCCAAGAGTTTTAATACCTAAAACACACAATTCACTGTTATTAGCATTCTTTTCTTTGAATAAGCAAGGGTTGTAAAATAATATTCTAGATAACTATTTAAGATTGCTTATTTTTCAATTAGGCTTTTACAGAATCATAATGTTTGAACTGGGAAAAAAATTAGAGATGCAGCTCTATTTTACTTTGAGGAAACTGAAGGTCGGAGAGATAATGTAACTTGGCAAAGTCACGATGTATGTGAGAGGTAGTGCAGACCCTAGAACCCTGCTCTCATGACTCTCAACATACCTGTGAGAGTAAGTAAGGAAAGGGACACACACGACACTTTCTGCTACAGGACAATGATGTACAAGGAAGAGACGATGAGTAAGAACTCTTCGCTTCTAACACTGAGGCTGGGCCTCCTTCGCTATCCAATTCAGTCTCTGGATACTAACTCAAAGTATCAATAACTGCCACTGTTCTTGAGGTTCACCTCTGCTTTACTCAATTCCAGCCTGATAAGTCAAACCCAGGACGTGTGAAGCAAACCACAGTTTAAGTGCACAGTGAGCCTCTACTCTCTCCTAAGACCTACGAGGGAAATGGCACATTTCCAAATTTCAGTTCCACTAGACAAATGTTATCAGGTGCTTTTCAGAATCAAGCTCTACGTTAGATTCCGGAGATTCAGAGAGGAATAAGGTTAAACTGGGGAGAAAGAAGTATTTTTATATGCTCGGAAAAAATGTGACTGGACATTACAGCTGAGGTATAAAAGGGAGAGAGGGAGAGAGGGTAGTCAATTCTATTGGAGAAGAGATAAATGACATTTTGAGTTGACCTCTTTAAACCTGGCGCTGTCAGTTACAGAGATGGGAACTGTCAGGACCGACTAATGTATTTACAAGCATTAACGCTACAGAGGTAGAGAACGGCTACAGTGAAACCTACAGGCACTGCTTTCCCACTGCAACGAACTCTCAACGAATCCACAAAGCGCTCCCATGTGATTAATCCTGGTCGGGTTATTAGCCAGCTACCACCAGGTCTTAAATCTCTTAGCAATCAGACCAAGTTAGTGGTTTACATTTAGGCTGAAACATGGCAATGCCTTTTCAGTGCTAAAGCCAGAAATGTTCTCTTACCTCCAACTGTATATCAAGACCTTCCACTGGGGTAGTCAAGGAACCGAGGTTAGGGAGAACTTGCTCACAGAAATAAGTCACAAACCTTGTGGAATGAACATTTTTCTGTAAAAATCCAAAAAATACTGAATTGTCAAAAAAATAAATACATATTCTCTCAAATATAATAGTCAAATGTCCATTAACAAATGCTCAGTATCAAAGCAAAAGTACTACAGCTAAAATACAATGGGAAAGCATATCCCAGAGCATCTTGGAAATAACCTCAACAGACAGCATATACTTAGTTGCAAAGTAATCTGGAGCATGGGACTTTTGTACATCTTTGAACTCTTCGATTCTAACGTCAAATTGTGTGGGAAACTTCATTGTTGAATTTTAGACTATACATTTGCCCAAAAGGATAGCTCCTTTAAATTGTGTTTTTTAAACTTTGCTACGTACATCTCAAAAGATTCAGTGCCAGAGGAGGCACAAAACCAAAGAGAAAACAGCAAACTTACCTGTAACAACAATCTAGAAAATTTAAGAAAAAGAAGTTAGGTTACTAAACTGTTTTAAAAACTCAGTGAACACTACAAAGTAGGACATAAAATTCTCAAGACTTTTCAAAAGTCTCTAGGCAAGACTTTAAAGAAATTTCTTGCTGCTTTGGGCTCTTCACCTAGGCCTGCATAAAACAAATGACTGCTCCACTGTGTTAATACTTTTATGCAGAGCTTTAAGGAGAATGGTCAAGTGCATATCAACACAATTAGAAGCCAGCAGAGTAATCAGAACACTGGCTATACAAAGAAAAGAGCTCACAGAGAAGAGGGGCACCGCCTGCCGAGTGCACTGCAGAAGCCGGTCCACACAGTCAGGGTCCGAGGGGTTGAAGGTCTGCTCCAGGTCGGCCTGCTCAGCCACCAGCTCCACCAGCTGCTGCCTTCCACTCACTGTCTGTAAGCTTTTTAATCCAGACAGTATCTTCATGAACAGGACAAATTCTTCACCGGTCACATCTTCTAGCACCTGGAAAGAGACCATTCAGAATAGTTACTAGGATCTTTATCACTTGAAAAGAAAGAGCAATATTGAAACTGTGTCAGAGCTTGCTGTTCTCACACGCTAGTAAAGTGATGCTCAACATTCTCCAAGCCAGGCTTCAGCAATACATGAACCGTGAACTTCCAGATGTTCAAGCTGGTTTTAGAAAAGGCAGAGGAACCAGAGATCAAATTGCCAACATCCGCTGGATTATCGAAAAAGCAAGAGAGTTCCAGAAAAATATCTACTTCTGCTTTATTGACTATGCCAAAGCCTCTGACTGTGTGGATCACAATAAACTGTAAAATTCTTAAAGAGATGGGACTATACCAGACCATCTGACCTGTTTCTTGAGAAACCTGTATGCAGGTCACGAAGCAACAGTTAGAAATGGACATGGAATAACAGACTGGTTCCAAATAGGAAAAGGAGTACGTCAAGGCTGTATATTGTCACCCTGCTTATTTAACTTATATGCAGAGTATATCATGAGAAACGCTGGGCTGGAAGAAGCACAAGCTGGAATCAAGATTGCCAAGAGAAACAGCAATAACCTCAGCTATGCAGATGACACCACCCTTATGGCAGAAAGTGAAAAGGAACTAAAAAGCCTCTTGATGAAAGTGAAAGAGGAGAGTGAAAAAGTTGGCTTAAGGCTCAACATTAAGAAAACCAAGATCATGGCATCTGGTCCCATCACTTCATGGGAAATAGATGGGGAAACAGTGGAAAGTGTCAGACTTCATTTTTTGGGCTCCAAAATCACTGTAGATGGTGACTGCAGCCATGAAATCAAAAGACGCTTACTCCTTGGAAGGAAGGTTATGACCAACCTAGATAGCATATTGAAAAGCAGAGACATTACTTTGCCAACAAAGGTCCGTTTAGTCAAGGCTATGGTTTTTCCAGTAGTCATGTATGGATGTGAGAGTTGGACAGTGAAAAAGGCTGAGCACCGAAGAACTGATGCTTTTGAACTGTGGTGTTGGAGAAGAGCCTTGAGAGTCCCTTGGACTGCAAGGAGATCCAACCAGTCCATCCTAAAGGAGATCAGTCCTGGGTGTTCATTGGAAGGACTGATGTTGAAGCTGAAACTACAGTACTTTGGCCACCTCATGTGAAGAGTTAACTCAGTGGAAAAGACCCTGATGCTGGGAAGGATTGGGGGCAGGAGGAGAAGGGGATGACAGAGGATGAGATGGCTGGATGGCATCATTCATTCGATGGACATGGGTTTGGGTGGACTCCGGGAGTTGGTGATGGACAGGGAGGCCTGGTGTGCTGCGGTTCATGGGGTCTCAAAGAGTCAGACACGACTGAGTGACTGAATGAACTGAACTGAAGAGAGAACAACTTCAAGCTTTAGTCGACTTAGCTTCAGAATAAGTTATGCACTCTCAATGGTACACTATATTGTTTCCACGGGAACACATGGTTCTTGGGAAATTTTACTTTTTTTACGTCTAAAGCGTAGATGTACAAACAGTACATAAACAGGTATACAGTATAACTGTGGTGTTAAAAATTTCATGGGAGAGTGGCTAAGGATACTATCTAACTCTAAAATATCTAAAAAGGCCCTTCAGGGGCTGATAGCAAAGAAACAAAAGATCGGGAAAATCTGGCAGTAAACTGTTAAATCAGACTCAATTCCTTATATTTAAAAGCAGCCTCATTCACGTTAACGTGGTAATTATACACAAAACAGCAAAAGTGAAAGTGAAAGTCCCTCAGTCGTGTCTGACTCTTTGCCACTCCATGGACTTTACAGTCTGTGGAACTCTCCAGGCCAGAATACTGGAGTGGGTAGCCTTTCCCTTCTCCAGGGGATCTTCCCAACCCAGGGATCAAACCCAGGTCTCCCGCATTGCAGGTGGATTCTTTACCAGCTGAGCCACAAGGGAAGCACAAACAAAAGAGGAGACTATGCAAATTTTCAGTCCTCTGTATCGGGGGGTCTAAACCTTTCTGTTCACTGACCAAAGGAGCAAGCAATCATGACATATCCCACTAGACACAAAAGTGAAATATGCGGCTCCTTTCTCTCTCACTGAAGAAATCCTACCAATAAGCAGGTGAGTGGTGCCGTTAGAGAAAACGCTGAATTCTCCTGAACACATTAAAATAAACTATTCCCAAACTTTGGTGCTGTGTGAATGAAAAGTTAATTGTGGCACACCTTTCAAATCTCGGCAACCCTAACTCTGCTAGTGCCGGGTGCACAGACGGATAAGCATGGTCTCCTGGGCTTATAATGTCATGGGACAGTATGAAACGAAAGGTCATTTCAAGGTGATTTCATTTCCATTTTGAAATGATTCAGAATCCTATGGGTGAATATCCTAAAATTAGGGAGACAGGTGGGAAATAAGTAAAATTTCCTTAAGGAAATGATTCATTCAGAGACCTGATGAATGCATACATCTGAGGATAATACCACAAGGGATTCATATGTGATCAAACCCTTTATATGAACACAAGGATTTATCACTACAGTGTTGCTGCTGTTGTTAAGTCATGTCTGACTCTTTGCAACCCCACGGACTGCGGCATGCCAGGCCTCTGTGCCCCTCACCATCTCCCGGAGTTCACCCAAGTTCATGTCCACTGAATGGGTGATGCTATCCAACCATCTCATCCCCTACCGCCCCCTTCTCCTTTTGTCTTCTCCACTTGTCACTGTAAGTGCAAAATACAACATCTTGTATCTTATAAACAAGCTACGTATGGCACTCATGAATAGCGCTAATCAACTGTGTCCCTGTGTGTTAGAGAAGTTCACTAAAAGATAACGGAAGCTCACCTTTTTGGATTCAGTTAGTATAAGTTCCTCTACTTCCTTTGTTAAGACTTCATCTGGTAAAGTCTTAAGTTTTGTAGAAAGGAATTTAATTGCTCGTTCTCTAACAATGTCCTCTCCTTGAAGTATTTGGCTGAACAAGCCACCTAAAGTCCCTGCAAAACAAAACAGTTGCATGTGGGAAGTCAATTCTATACAGGAGTGACATCCTTCAAGTTAATTTGGATTACAGCATTTCTTTTCAAGTGAATTAGATAAATCATGAATATCACTGATACTGGTTAAACCAGTCTAAAATTTCTACAGTCCCTAAGAGTGATCATACACTTTGTCCATGGATTCAGAATCAGCTTGTGCATGACATTCCTTTTCTACCATCACTAATAGTAAATAAACCCAGGTATTTTTGGATAAATTCTTTGAAGTGGGAAACAGTTTTTCCAACATATTTCTAAGGGAAAAGTTTGGTCTGTTTTTACAATTATTTCTCCTGGTTATGTGAGTCATCTTGACTCAACATCTTGAGCTAAGCTGCTTTTTTTTTTTCTGAGAACAGATGTCTTTCATCTTTTATGAAACAGATGTCTGGGTCAATCCTAGACTTTACCCTTAATGAGAAATGCCAAACTCCCCGGATTTTTAGGACATCAAACACAATTCAGAACAAGAAGTGGCCTTACCTTTTGCATCCATCTTAAAAATACTTAAGAGGGCGTTGTTCACTAAGTTAAATTCTGCAGAGTCATCTGGATAGAGAAAAAGAGGTACAGTGTATAATTTGTTTCATTTTTAAACTTAAGAATCAACACAGTTTGTCACAGATTACACTGAGATGAGACATAAACTAAGCATTTATCTTAGGTACCAAGAAAATACATCTTTCCAGTAAGGGTAGAAACCCTGATCTAGTGTATTTGGAAACCTCTTATGTTAAGATGGTAAGATCGTACAGTTAAGAAACTACAGGAAACTGGGGGGTGACAAATCATGATGCATCAAAATCCCCCCAAAGAATCCAGTTATTATACCTTTATAAACAGAACTCAAAATAAAACTAGAAATCAGATAGTTATAAGTCATTAAGCTTCAAACTAACTGAATGAAAAAAAGAATTTAACTTTCTATCAGAGGCAAATCTTCAGGAAAAAAAAAAAAGAATCATTATTTCAGAGAAGTTACATTTAGATAAAAGGGTACTAATAAAATTCCTTACCTGTTTGCAAAAGTTGGGTTAGTATATCTGCCACTCGGGGGAGATTTTCTCCAGTGGCAAACTGAGGCAGCTCTTTAATTGCCTGCCGTCGAATCTGAACATAATTTCAAATAAAAAATTAACCAAATATTATCACGAATAAAAGCAACAACCTCAAACTTTAAAGAGGACAAAAAGCACAGAGAAACCATAATTACGGGCATACATGTCACAAAAATATAAAACATGAGATTTTCAGCAGTTTTAGAAATAATTTACTCCAATTTATATTCAAGCTTCACAGAATAACTAAATGTGACAGAAAGGGACATTAAATAGTTATCTGACTCGAGTAGACAGTCTTGAGATCGATTACAAGCAGTCCATGTGTGTTGAGCTTTTACTACCCACCTGTGGGCACACCAGACAGTCTCCCTCGAGAACGGCTACAGTGGCCAATGTTACAGCTAGTCATGACTTACTTTAGGATTGTCAGTATTCAGATTTGTGCATATATTCTGTGTACTTAATTCCAAATACAGGATCTTGGCTTATCTACTTTAATATAAAAATTCAAATTATGCATGAAATGTTGATGATTCACTTAATTTTATTTGAAAAGCCAGGGGCTAATAGTTGAAAATTCTTAGGAACTTGTATCAGCAGCCAGAAATGGTAATAGTTAATTCTGTTCCAAGGAAAAACTATTCCTTTTTATTCCAGTAATCCCATATAATTATTTCTCGGTTCAGTTATTTTTCTGCTATGAAAAATATTTAGGGGTGTTGAGACTATATTTTATGCTGCAATGCTATTATTATTTTAAATATCCAAGAAAGCATAATTTGACTACAAGCTAAAACTGATTTCATATGCACTATGCCTAACAATCTATGAAAAGGATGTGAGCCACAACTGTTTTCAACAGTGGATAATAAATAAGCAGAACAATGTATTTTGTATGCATTTTTCACAACTGAAAGGTGGTGAAAGAGCTGATCCGTTTTGTCATGTGTAGATTTAAGCCCTGGGATGTTGTCCCACCAGACCAGACCCGATGGCAGTATTCTGTCATGCACTAATATGACTGGGTACTTCAGTTACATTAGCTACACACAGAAAATGTCTGGAAATGGCAAAAGCAACATCTGAAAACTTGTTCAAAGTATCAACCGTAAACGTACCGATACATCTTCATCTTCACAGAGGTCTAACTGTGCATTGATAGCAGAATCAGCCAATTCTGGAAAATGCTTAAAGAATTTCGGAATAAACTGAGCTGCTAATCTTTTTTCCTTCGTACCACCTTTGACACCATCCAGTATCACTTGATAAGCATCTTTATGCTGAAACAAAAGAATAAAGTAGAAAAGAAATACAATTTTGAAGACTGGGAAGTTAAATAAACTTCTTTGAGTTTGCTTTAAATTAGTAAAATTTCACATAGGCTAAGAAATAGGGCTTATTTTTGGAGTTTTATTGCTTAAATTTAACACCTACCTTCCTACTATCTGCTCCCTGCCCTTCACATTATTCTTTGTGATTTGGGAAATAGAGAAGAATGATTCTAATTTTATGTGGAAAAAACAAGTTTGTTATGTACTAACACTTCTTCACTTAGTGATTAACTGTTTCTAGTCTTGTGATTGTATAATGCTTTAAAATTTTGTAATAAACAGAATAAACACAACTATACTCATCTCACATGCTAGCAAAGTAATGCTCAAAATTCTCCAAGCTAGGCTTCAACAGTACATGAACGGAGAAATTCCAGATGTTCAAGCTGGATTTAGAAAAGGCAGAGGAACCAGATGTCAACATCTGTTGGATCACAGAAAATGCAAGAGAATTCCAGAAAAACATCTATCTCTGCATCACTGACTACACTAAAGGGTCTGACTGTGTGGATAGCAACAAACTGTGGAAAGTTCTTTAAGAGATGGGAATACCAGACCACCTTATCTGCCTCCTGAGAAATCTGTATGCAGGTCAGGAAGCAAGAGTTAAAACTGGACATGGAACAAGAGACCCACTCCAAATTGGGAAAGGAATACGTCAAGGCTGTATAATGTCACCCTATTTATTTAACTTATATGCAGAGTACATCATGCGAAACGCCAGGCTGGATGAAGCACAAGCTGGGATCAAGATCGCCGGGAGAAATATCAATAACCTCAGAGATGCAGATGACACCACGCTTATGGCAGAAAGCAAAGAGGAGCTAAAGAGCCTCCTGATGAAAGTGAATGAGGGGAGTGAAAAAGCTGGTTTAAAACTCAACATTCAAAAAACTAGATCATGGCATCCGGTCCCATCACTTCATGGCAAACAGATGGGGAAACAATGGAAACAGTGATAGACTTTATTTTCTTGGGCTCCAAAATCACTGCAGATGGTGACTGCAGCCATGAAATTCAAGGACACTTGCTCCTCGGAAGAAAAGCTATGACCAACCTAGACAGCATATTTAAAAAGCAGATATATTACTTTGCCAACAAAGGTCTGTCTACAGTCAAAGCTATGGTTTTTCCAGTAATCATGTATGGATGTGAGAGTTGGACCATAAAGAAAGCTAAGTGCAGAAGAACTGATGCTTTTGAACTGTGGTGTTGGAGAAGACCCTTGAGAGTCCCTTGGACTGCAAGGAGATCCAACCAGTCCATCCTAAAGGAGATCAGTCCTGAATATTCACTGGAAGGACTGATGCTGAAGCTGAAGCTCTCATACTTTGGCCACCTGATGTGAAGAACTGACTCACTGGAAAAGACCCTGATGCTGGGAAAGACTGAAGGCAGGAGGAGAAGGGGACGACAGAGGCTGAGATGGTTGAATGGCATCATTGACTGGATGGACATGAGTTTGAGCAAGCTCTGGGAGTTGGTGGACAGGGAAGCCTGGCGTGCTGCAATCCACGGGTTGCAAAGAGTCGGACACGACTGAGCAACTGAACAGACTGAATAAACAGAATTCTCAAATAATTGTGTTATATTTCGATATACAGATATATTTTCATTGAGCACATTGCAGAAGGTAGTATATACTCCTGAAATTAAGCAATAAGAGGAAGGTTAGAAAGCTTTATTTTGCCTCATGTTTTAGGATATGAAAATGGTAATTTGTTCTACATGCCCAATGTCACATTTTTAACTTTTCATTAAAATAATATTCAAAACTCATTTGTTTCCTTTAAAAAAAATTTTCAGAAGTATCTGCCTTCAGACACTCATAATGTGAAGAGTCAACAAGTTCTCATCCCCCACACACCTGCCTCCAAACTAGTCTTTCTATTAATGGGTCAAGTTGGAAAACAAAGCAATACATATCGTGACTGCAGAAAACTTTTAATTACTGGAAAACCTTAAACATACTACTAAACCAAATATGAAAACAGCATCGTATTTTAGATAAGTGAGTGGATGACTAAAGAACATCCAGTAGATTACAGACTTAAAGAAAAAAAAAAAGTCAGGATGCAAAGTTATTTAGGCTCATTGGAATCTCAATTAAGGCCACTATTTTTTAACAAGTAATCAGAAATAAAGTATTTTATGTATCAAAAGGCTGTGGCCACAGTTGGGTCTTTTGAATGGTACAGACTTTAATATAATGTGCAGTATTTACTAAATTAATGACAACTCCTTCTGTCTTAAACATTAATACCAACCCCTAAATAAAAGAAATTTCTGTGAACAAGGATAGGTTCCTCATGAAATGCAGACACAAAATCAGTCTTTAGGAATTACTACTTCAAAAGTATATTACCCACTTTTTACTGCAAAGGTTCAAAAAAATCATGGCTGACTTCTCTGCCACTTTACACTCCTGTGGCTTGCTCCGGAGCCTCTGAAAAGTGACACTGTTCGTGGCTCAGTGTGAGAGTGAGAGTGTTAGGTGTGCAGTCACGTCCGACTCTTTGCCACCCCACGGAGTTCCAGGGTCCTCTGTTCATGGGCTTGCCCAGGCAAGAATACTGGAGTGGGTTGTCATTCCCTCCTCCAGAGGATCCTGCTGACCCAGGGATCCGACCCAGGTCTCCTGCATTGCAGTTGGACTCTTTACTGTTTGAGCCACCGGGGAAGCCCTCGGTAGACGTCATAAAATCAAAGTGTGGAGCAGTCTGACATCCTTACTTTTTGCAGACTTGTCAGTCCAATTTCCTTTAACTTGAATTTCAAGCTTTACTTAGAAAGACTTGAATTGTCTAAAATTCACTGTCTAAAACTAAATGAAGAATTCCTGCTCGAAACAACCCATCCCCCTACCAAGAGAAAAAAAACCTTAGAATAAACAAAAAGGGATCACCAGCAGCATCTGCTTAAAGCCTGCAAGGGGCTGTGGCATCTCGGGGAACGCCCCGCGACAGTCCTGTGAGTTAGGTGCTACTACTACCCCTATTTTGCAGGTGAGAAAACCGCCAAGGCTCAGCAAAGTGAGAAAACTTGTCCAGAACCACGCATTTAGTTAAGCCGCAGACCCAGAACCAAACGTAGTTCTGGCAGGTTTTTAAGTCAAGATCTGTGCCTAACACCAAGCTTCTTTAATTGGAATCTTTCAAATTAGTATTCTGAGAGCTTAAGTAACAAAAGAGGAGAGAAAGAAAAGCTTGCCAGGTCCAGGGGTGTCAGAGGTAATTTGAGTCCTAAATACAGGCTTCACACAAGCATGTAAATTGGAATGTATTATCCGAAACAACAAGACCTTTGGAAAGTTAAGACATTTCAATATCGTTAAACTACCATTAATAGTCATCAGTTTTATCATATAATTTCAGACATTATTAACAGACTTCAATTAATTATCCTTTATGAAATGCAAAATAGAATTCTATTCTTTGCCAGCTTTTAAAATTATTTGGTTTTCAACTGCAGTATAGTGACAAGACCTTGAACAGAAATCTCACTCAAGTAGTTACTACTTCTGGCTTTCAAAGAAGGAACAAGATGTAAGTGACATTTTCAGTGATCACAGTGATCCAGTCACAGGCAGTGTAAACACAATAAAATGTTCCAAATACTACACAGCAGTGTGCATTTTCCTTTTCCAACACAGTTGTGTATTTTAGCTCGATAAATGATTTATGATCCTAATAGGAGGCTTTAATTGTAAACATCTTTAATACATTTCTAAAATTATATTTATCTGTGACTTTAACATCTAATATAAAGAGCAAACTCAAAAGAAATCACTAGGATATTTTCAAGTAAAAAAGCTACAATTTGACTCACATTTGGTAGACATGTTCTAAAAGAAAAATCTTGTAATTATGACTGTGAAATCACAACTAATAAGTAGCCAGTGATGTGCAAAGTAAAGTCATTAGTTTACAGACGAAAGGGTGCAGTTTCAACAAATTTCGCAAGTAGGACATAAAAAGAAAATGGATAAACTAAGCAATGTTACTCCCTTCCTTAGACTCAATTAAACTTAGCTTGCATTTAATACAAGTGTTAAACTGTTAACACTTCTACATATTTTTGAGGGATTATGAACTTGGTTGGTCTTTGATTTTAGCTTAAGCATACCAGAAAAAGTACCAAAAGAATGCTATTTCATGAAACGTAAGTCAATAAAGCTTATACTCCTCTACTCTTAAAAGCCAATAGAGTCCTGTGTAAGAGAACACAGAGAAGTCAGACCTCACCTCAGGCTGGCTGCCAAAACTCCTTAACAGGTGATTGTTTTCTTTTTTAAAAAAAAAAATTTAATTTTTTATTTATATCACTGCAACCAGTCTAATTCAAGGCAGGCACGACTTGGTAGTTGCCAGGAGCATGTGGGATCTTAGTTCCCCAGCCAGGGATTGAACCTGCAGAGCCCTCCTTGCAAGGCAGGTTCTTAACCACTGGACCACCAGGGAAGCACCCTGGTTTTTTTTTTTTTTTAACTTAAATTTTTCTTGACTATGTAACATAAAATTAAATATTTACATTTTAAAATTAAATACACTCATAAAAAGTTGAGACAAAATTCAATGATGGGCCACAGCTTGTTCTTTTTTGGCCCGCTGGGAACCAGGAAAAGGGGCTAGAGAGGTGTAAGAACACACAGCAGAGGAAGGAGACCTGCCTAAGGAGTAGCAGAGGCAGGGTGGGTGAAAGGGAGGCTGAATAAGGAGGTGGAACACAGGAGTTACAAGAGGAAAGATGACAGAAGGACTGGAAGTTTTGAAGTGTTGAATAATGCTCCACTTAGACTTTATGGCCTGCAGTTTGCTCGTTAGAACATACATGTCCATGGTTTAAATATGTCTGAGTATGTGTATATAAAGTTCCCTTCTTCATTCAAGAGAGAATCCTTGAAAGTAAGGTTTTGTGGTATATATGTATCTGTTCCTTCCCTGAATATATTTCTTCAAACAATCTACTGAAGGGCATGGGACAAGGCAAGGAGAGAAACAAAAAATAAAAGAATTTAACCCTGGGCAGTCCCCTCAGTGGCAGCTCCATGAACAACTGTGGGACTCACCTCTTTAAAAAAGGGTGAAAATGAAAATAAAGTTAGAAGGAAGTTCTAGACTAAGAAACTCAAACATGGTTTCAAAAGTGTCCAGAGAAGCGTGTGTTAGTTGCTCAGTTGTGTCTTTCTGCAACCACATACTCTGTCCATGGAATTTTCCAGGCAGGAACACTGGAGTGGGTAGCCATTCCCTTCTCCAGAGGATCTTCCAAACCCAAGGACTGAACCCAGGTCTCCTGCACTGCAGACGGACTCTCTACCGTCTGAGCCACCAGGGAAGTCAGAGAGGTGCCTGCCATGAAATTCAAAATCTATACTGTAAACCTTACAAGGTAACATGAAAATCTGGCTTAGGTACATTCAGAATGTAAATATTTTTTCCTCTCCTTAAGAAAACATGAATGGGGTCCCTTCTGTTAAGTTGGCTGTTGCTTTCAATTAAAAGTTATAAGCAGTATCTTGAAGCCCCATACACTTTTCTTTAGTGAGCAGTTTCAGGAATTTTCTCTAAAAGGGAAGAATTATTACACAATAGAGCAGAATTAGTTGGCATTACGGTTTAGCCCAGCTTCGGTTCTACCAGAATTTACTTTCTGAGGCTCAGCAAATCATGACACTTTATTACACAGAAGTCTTTTTATCTTATTCAGTTGTTTGACACTTGACATTACCATGTCATGAAGGTACTGACGTCCCATCACTTATAAGAACTATGCTAAAATTTTACTGTCCAGCAGAGTGTCTGGTGGGCTTCCCAGGTAGCTCAGCAGTAAAGAATCAGCTGCCAAACAGGAGATGTGGTTTCCATCCATGGGTCAGGAAGCTCCTCTGGAGAAGGAAATGGCAACTGACTCCAGTATTCTTGCCTGAGAAATCCTATAGACAGAGGGGCCTGGAGGGCTACAGTCTATAGGGTCACAAAGAGTTGGATGTGACTTAGCGACTAAATCAACAACAGTGTCTGGTACATGATAGGCACTCAAAAAATATACTGAATAAATGAAATCGTGGGTCCTCATTCAAATCTGCGTGAAAGGCAGCCCTCCTGCTTTTCACAAACTTCTGTCTCCTAAGCACTCTTCCTAAATTAAAAGCAGATTTCTTCTGAGAAACATTACTGACCTCTTGAGGAAGAACTAGTAGATTTATAACTAAAGACGACATAAGACGAAAATCTGAACAACTCTCAAATTCATAGAACAGGAAAACTCCAGTTTGGCTTGTTTTCTCTAACATACTCTAAGTAGGTGACTGTCTAGCAAAAACTGAGGGTGGGTATGGGACAGCACTGTGTACACAGTCTCAGAGGCTCTCTAGAAGACTCCTGAATCACCTCTTTGGGAAAGCAACATATACAACTGCAACGTACCCTCAATGAAGCCAATTTTAGGCAGAACAATTTGCTACGCTCTTCCCTACCTGAGTCAGAACGAATGAGAACACCTTCACTTACTAGTTCTCTTGAGGAACAAGGACAACAAAAGCTCAAATTGAGTGACCGTGTAAGTTTTCCCCACCCTGCCTCAATGGGCAGAAAATGCTTCTTTCACAGCCAACTTAACACACACACCCTATAAACATCCACAACAGACTATCAGTAACTATTTCTCACCGATGATGTCGAAATTCTCTACTGAAGTGGAAATGTGTAGGAAAGAAAAATCATCTGATACTTGAAACTGGTCTAGTCACAATTCCAGATCAAGCTAAATATGGTCCCAAAATAAAAAAGTTTTATTTCATAATGGTTCAACCTGAATCATACATCTCTTTACTCTTTCTCTTAGAGAGATGGTAATACCAGACCGCCTTACCTGCCTCCTGAGAGACAGGTCAGGAAGCAACAGTTAGAATTGAACATGGAACAATGGACTGGTTCCAAATTGGGAAAGGAGTATGTCAAGGCTGTATATTGTCACCCTGATTATTTAACCTATATGCAGAATACATCATGTGAAATGCTGGGTTGGACAAAGCACAAGCTGAAATCAAGATTGCCAGGAGAAATATCAGAAACCAGAGATATGCAGAGGACACCACCCTTATGGCAGAAAGCAAAGAGGAACTAAAGAGCCCCTTGATGAAAGTGAAAGAGGAAAGTGAAAAAGCTGGCTTAAAACTCAACATTCAAAAAACTTAAATCATGGCATCTGGTCCCATCATTTCATGGCAAATGAATGAGGAAACAATGACAGACTTTATTTTCTTGGGCTCCAAAATCACTGCAGCCATGAAATTAAAAGACACTTGCTCCTTGGAAGAAAAGCTATGACCAACCTAGACAGCATACTTAAAAAGCAGAGAGACATTACTCTGCCAACAAAGGTCTGTCTAGCCAAAACTATGGTTTTTCCAGTAGTCATGTATGGATGTGAGAGCTGGACCATAAAGAAAGCTAAGTGCAGAAGAACTGATGCTTTTGAACTGTGGTGTTGGAGAAGAGCCTTGAGAGTCCCTTGGACTGCAAGGAGATCCAAGCAGTCTATCCTAAAGGAAACCAGTCCTGAATATTCATTGGAAGGAATGATGCTGAAGTTGAAGCTCCAATACTTTGGCCACCTGATGTGAAGAACTGACTCACTGGAAAAGACCCTGATACTGGGAAAGATTGAGGGCGGAAGGAGAAAGGGATGACAGAGGATGAGATGGCTGGATGGCATCACCGACTGGATGGACATGAGTTTGAGTAAGCTCAGAGTTGATGATGGACAGGGAATCACGGCCTGCTGCAGTCCATGGGGCAGCAAAAACTCCGACACGACTGAGCGACTGAACTGAACTGAATTTACACATGTTCAGAAAAAAAAGATGGGAGAGGCACAGCCACAGCTTTGCTAATGTTATATCAGTCTCTAGGATCTCCCACTTCCTACTCCTTGGGATGGGTAAGCCGGAGAATCAAATGACGTTTTAAGCACTGAAAAGATACAGCATAGTATTTCTAGCAGTGATGGAGATTACGTCGGGGAGAGACTGGTTCTTTTACCAAGAAAACACATCACCAACTTATCGACTCCCAAGTTCAACGGACTCCAGCACCTGAAGGCTCACAAAGCAGCAGCGGCTCGGAGGGCCGATTCAGCACTGCTGAAGTTGTGTCTGGGCAAACACTTTAGGGAACTCTTGCCAGACAACTCTATTTAAAGCTGCACACCCTCCCCCTTTCCCCCCGCGCACGGCCCTGTTACATTTTCTTCACACTTTCCACAGGGTGTGTGTGTGTGGTGGGCGGGTCGGGACGGAAGCAGCTAACTTTCTTATTTGTCACTGGTCTTCCTCACTGAAGACGCGTTCTGGGAGAGCAGGGTTCCGTCTCCCTCGTACCTCCAGGGCCCGGCGCAGAACCTGGTTCCTGGCAGGCGCTCATCTAATGGACTAAATGGCGAAATCACAAACCCTCATTAAAGTCTAGGCGTAAGGCCCCTTCGGTATTTCACAAACTTCTGTCTCCCAAGCGCTCTATCCTAAATTAACCGCAGATTTTTTTTGCCTCGAGAAAGGCGTTTCTGGACTTCTCCATCTAGTCTTCCAAGGGACTGAACGCCACCGAAGAGGAGGAGAAAGGCTTCAAAGGACCCTGGAGGACAAGGATCAGGGAGGAGACTGAACTGGGGGGCCGGGGGGGGGGGGTTCCGAAAAAGCTGAATTAGGAAACGGTCAGCAAAGGCTGACGGCGGGAGGCAGAGGCGCCGGGGACGCGGGGACCGCGCTCCGGCTGGTGGAGCGCGCGTCCGCACTGCCGACCCCAACAGCCGGGGCGGCCGGCAGCTCGCGGGCGGGCGAGGCCGCCGCCCCCGCCGGGCCCGGGAGCGCCTCCGAGGCCGCGGGCCGCCGGGCCCGCAGGCCGCCGGGCTGCTCACCTGGCCCACTTGCTCCGTGGCATCGGCCAAGATGCCGTAGTTGCGGTAGAGCTCCTCCACGGTCGGCATGGCGCACGACAGGCCCGGGGCCCGCTGCT
Source organism: Antilocapra americana (assembly GCA_007570785.1). Lineage (NCBI taxonomy): Eukaryota > Metazoa > Chordata > Mammalia > Artiodactyla > Antilocapridae > Antilocapra > Antilocapra americana. Next base: position 16,801,950 of record ML663010.1, on the reverse strand, counting down.
GCTGCGCTCGTCGTCGTCGCCGGCGCCCCCGCCGCCGCTCGAGCGCCCCAGGCCCGCGCCCCGCACTCCTCGGCCTCCCGCCGCCGCCAGCGCCGCCGCCGGTCACCGCGCACGGGCGGCTCCGCCCCCAACGTCCGCGCAGGGACGTGCGCGCCGGGAGCGGCCGCGGGTGCCGGCCGACGCGCCGCACGCGGCGCACCGCCCTCTAGCGCTCGGAGGGGCGAGACGCCGCAAGGACGGCTAAGGAAGCTCGTCTTTTTTTTCTTTTTTGGAAGGCCTGTGCCTGGAAAAAGACTGATGCTCGGTAAAGATTGAAGGCGGGCGGAGAAGGGGACGACAGAGGACGAGATGGTGGCATGGCATCCCTGACTCGATGGATGTGAGTCTGAGTAGGCTCCGGGAGCTGGTGATGGACAGGGAAGCCTGGCGTGCTGAACGAAGTCCTTGGGGTCGCAAAGACTGAGCGACTGAACTGAGCTGAGCTGAGCTGAACAAATGCCTGGCTGGGAGCTCTTGGTGCGTCTTGGAGGGAAATACAAAGATGACTGCGTTTCTGCCCTTAAAGGAGCTCAAGGTGGCCAGAAACGTGATTTTACAGCGGGAAAAATAGAATGATGGATGAGAGTGCAAGCTCTTCTATGGAAAGTCGTACACTATTTACAACGGATTCAAGGAAGATAACGCAAATCAGTGGCAATGGATTCAGTGTTGTTTTTATTCTTTTTTAATTTAGGGGTTTTTTTTCTTTTGAGCAAAAATTACTCAGGTGTCTTTAAAAAAAAAAAAAGGACTCTAGTCTCAAACAAAACAAAACAGAAAAACCCAAAAAACGAAACAAAAAAATTTGTCCATCAAGCTAAACAAGGCTAGGAGTGAAATTTGGCTTGCTGGGGAGGTTTGTTTATCATTGCTTGCTGCCAGAGTAGAATTAGGATCACCTGATTTTATTTAATATTCTAGAGGGTAATAAATAACCGAAACCATATGTACTTACTGATGAGAGTCTGTAACATACAAGTTTAGAAAAGAAAGTTGCAAAACAGCTATAAAATGATCACATTTTTATTATAAAAAGCACACAAAACAAAGTTACATGTATTCATATTGAACTGTCAAGATCAAAACATCAAGCTATGTAATAGACGGTAAATTTCAAACCCAGGTTCACTTGTGCAGAATATACACAGGCAATGGTTACAAAACAGTTCTTTGGACTTCCTAGCTCTCATTTAGATTAAGGATATTTTAAAAGATTAGGAAGTAGGAGGGGAGGAGTTGGGGAGGGCTTTTTGAAAGAGAAATCTTGGACTTCCCAGGTGGGCTCCGTGGTAAAGAATCCACCTGCCAATGCAGGAGGTCCAATAGATTCAGATATGATCCCTGGGTCAGGAATATCCCCTGGAGGAGCAAATGGCAACCTGCTCCAGTATCCTCGCCTGGGAAATTCCAGAGACTGATGCTGGGCTACGGTCGATGGGGTTGCAAATGGTTGGACATGACTTAACCACTCAACAGCCAAACGGGGTGGGGAATAAAGAGCAGAAAGGCAGGGTGGGAAGCAGGTTCCCTTCCACCTGGAGTAGAGATCAGGTTGTAAATCGAGTTTTGTGTTTGTGTTCGCATGTGGGAATGGACATTTTAATTTCTGAATTGAGGACTATCTTTTAACTAAGAGCAAGTAAAAAAGTTACAGGTCTGCCAGACCTTTACTCCGGACAAGATTTCTCTACCTTAATAAATTTTAAAAAGATAGTGGGAGGCAATAACAAAGGTGTATGTTGATCACATCCACTACGTTAGGTAGTTGATACAGTGTTAAGTGTATGTGTAAAAATAGGGAAGTGATCTGGGGCAGGAAGTGAGGCTGTGTTTTCAAAGGGACTGATGCTTTGGCTTAATATTTTAATTCACTACAGTAACAATATATTATTATATACATGTAATGTAATGTGCATGCATGCTAAGTCACTCAGTCCTGTCTGACTTTTTGTGACCCTGTGGACTGTAGCCCACCAGGCTCCTCTGCCCATGGGATTCTCCAGGCAAGAATACTGGAGTGGGTTGGCATGCTCTCCTCCAGTTGATCTTCTGGACCTAGGGATAGGATCGAACCCTCATATTTTATGTCTCCTGTACTGGCAGGCAAGTTCTTTACCACTGGCACCCCTTGGGATCTGAAGTGAAGTTGCTCAGTCATTTCCAGCTCTTTGTGACCCCATGGACTGTAGCCTACCAGGCTCCTCCATCCATGGGATTTTCCAGGCACCAGTACTGGAGTGGGTTGCCATTTACTTCTCCAGGGGATCTTCCCAACCCAGGAATCGAACCTGGGTCTCCTGGATTACAGAAAGATGCTATACCATTTGAGCCAATAGGGAGTCCCCTTGGGAAGCCCACGTATAACCTCTCTATAATTTTATATACCTGACTTTTTTAAGCATAAACTTCAAAAAAGATAAAAACTCAACAAGTGTTTTTCTGTTTTAAAATATACGTACTCATACAAGTTCCATCAAACCTAATCCTTAACTAACTTGCTAGGCAGTTCCCCTAAACACTTGCCCTTCTTTCCCCGTTGCTGCCCTTTAGTTAACCACAGTAATCAGTCTTATGGACTCTTCCTGGTTTCCTTACTCTTCTCTGACCCCCAGTCCTGCTTCAGTTCAAATTATATTTTTTTCCTCTATTTCCAACTGATCATCTAGGCTCAGGGACTAAATTTGGCCCTAATGATGATAATTTTGTTGACAATGACTGTGATAGTAATAATAAGAGGAGTTCTTCTAATAATAACCAACATATATCCAGAGCAATGACAAACTTCTAAGCATTTTACACAAATTGATTCCTAAAAGCTCTGCAAGCTAGGAAATAATATTATCACCTTCACTGACAACTGAGCAAACAGAGGTGGGATGTGAACTAACTTGCCTAATATCCCTTAGCAGATAAGAGCTGGGTTGGGCTTTGAGTCTTGGCAGCTGAATTCCAAAGCCCATGCTCTTTACTTGGAAAGTGTCACCCATCCCCAAACACCCGCCTCCTCATCGCTACATCCAATCAGTCACGGGTCTGAACTCTACACCTTAAACCTATCACGTGTTTATCTCTTTCTCATCAACCCCTCTGCAGTGGTTCAGGCCTGATACCCTCACGTTTGAGCAATGCCCACAGCTTCCTAAGTGGTTTCTTTGTCTCTGGTCTCAGTAGACTCTACATCTTAGTGAGTGTGTATTCAGTCGTCTAGTCGCTCAGTCGTGTCTGACTCTTTGCAACCCCAAGGACTGTAGCCTGCTAGGCTTCTCTGTCCATAGAATTCTCCAGGCCAGAATACTGGAGTGGATTGACATTCCCTTCTCCAGGGGACCTTCCGGACCCAAGGATTGGACCAGGGTCTCCTAAATTGCAGGCAGATTCTTTACCGTCTTAGCCAACAGGGAAGCCCAGGTCTTTTCATCGTTTTGATTTTTTCCTTGAAGCAAGTTAGCATAGGAATACAGTATCACATTAATATAGTCAAATACTAGAACATTATTTTGCATAAAACCTAAAAGATCTTCATCACATCTATCTTCCCCAGAGGTAACTATGACTATCAGTATAGTTTATAGTCTTATAGACTTTTATACACAATATGTGGTTTAAGAAAATAGGTAGCTGTTGGGTTGGTCAAAAAGTTTGTTCGGGTTTTTCCGTAAGATGGTATGAAAGACGGGAACCAATTTTTTGGCCAACCCAATACACGTAGTAACACAGCACATCGTGTTCTGTGCTTGGGTTACTCAGCAATGTGCTTTATAAATCTTTCCATGACAGCGCTGACTAGTGTTGATGTACCATGGTTCATTTATCCATTTCTTTTTGTACGGGTATGTTGTTTCCCACTTTTTATTACTACAAAGTCTGATAAATGGGTGATTTTTTTTCACTTCCTTCTCTGTGCTTTTCTGTATTGTTCAGCTTTTCTTCGATTTTTGTAGTTTTGTCTCTCCCGGCCACTGGATTTGTGAATGAGTTCATAGGTCATTTGTTAAAATCCCTCTGTGCTTACAAAGGTGGAATTAAGTCCCAGAAAAGAGAATTGGTTTGGCTCAGCTTAGCTCACGTGTCCTGCTTTGGTCCAGTCGGTTAAGAGCAAGAAAGTGAGATCAGAGGACACAAACAGGGCTGCCAGGGGCCCCTGTGTTCAGATGAAGGAGGGGCTGTTCCCGGAGAAGGGAGAGGTGAGAGCGTGTTGCTATAGCACCCTCTGTCAACAGGGCTGCCAATGCAGGAAATACAAGAGCTGCGGGTTCGATCCCTGGGTTGGGAAGATCCCCTGGAGAAGAGCATGGGCACTCACTTCAGTATTCTTGCCTGGAGAATCCCATGAACAGAGGAGTCTGGTGGGATACAGTCCACAGGGTTGCACAGAGCTGGACACGACCGAAGTGACTTAGGATGCACAGCTCTATCAATGGGGATGCTTAAAGGCCATCTGGATTCTATTTTGCCAATCTCAGTGCTTGAACAGAGGTTGTGTTTTGCCTCATCAGTCAGCAAGTATTTACTGAACATCTTCTATGAGCCACACATTGTTTTATTTTATTAAAACATTATTTATTTATTTGGCTGTGCCAGGTCTTAGTTGAGGCACGCAGGATTTCTCTCTCCCTCGCTTTCGGCGTGTGAGTTGTGGCGTGTGAGCTCTTAGCTGAAGCACGTGGGGTCTAGTTCCCTGACCAAGGATTGAACCCGGGCCCCCTGCTTTGGGAGCACAGAGTCTTAAGCCACCAAACCATCAGGAAGTCCCCAGACACTGCTTAAGAATGCAAACAACCAGGCATGAAACATACGGGCTGACAGAGAGAAACAATAAACAAAATGCACAAGTAAAATATATTTGATTCACAGAAGTACATTGATGACATCAACATAGTGTCCTCAGCCAACAGACAGACCGTGTGTACTGATACTGTGGTATGTGCCTGATGACATGGTCTGGAACTAGCTTCCTGGGGGCCGGAAGCGACCTGGGCAGACGTCTGGTTTAGCACTTTCCCCAGCAGTCTGCAGTGAACATTTCTGCCCTTCTGTCATTCTTCTGTAACCCTCAGTTCTTTCTAGCCTGAACTGCAGTTGTTTAAAGACACTGCCCTAGACAATAAAACTTGGAACTACTTATTAATATGCAGTAAATGTTCAATAAATAAAAGAGTGAGCTAATGAATAGGCAAACAGTCCAACTTTTCTGTCCCCAATTTATTATAGTCTGGTCAAAGATCCTGAGGATTTCTTGGAAGGAATTTTTCACTTTGTTTTTACTTGTACAATTTAATTTTAGGAAAACCATTGTGTCTTTTTCCCTTGCCTCTCCTCCCTCCACCCACCCAATAGTCAGTGGCTTTTGCCCTAGTAAATTGTGGCATTTCTGGCACTGCAACTATCTTTGAATCTATTTTTACTATAATTTTGAAATTAAGCTTGATTCTCTACTAAATATGTGTTGAAAGGCTTAAAGAAACACCCTCTTTCCTGCTATTACTGTATATGCTGTGTACTTTGGATCCATCTGAGTGTCTGCATTCTGAGAACTTTTATTTTAATCCAATTTCTGTCTTCTAAGGAGGTCTTTTTAGAAGCCTAACAATAAAGATCGTGACTCTCTAGAAGAAACAGGGAAAGATGAAGGTCCAGCTGGGTCTTAATTGAACTAATTGATGATAATAATAGGCGCTCTCCATTGAGTGTTTACCATGTGCTTGATGGCCTGCGTGTTACAGTTAAGGGCTAACCCTTATGGAGTGGCTGCTTGCCCAGGGTCACACAGATGGTGAGTGGGCATTTGGGGGTTCCTACCTTGGTAGTCTGCTCTGATGGATATAGCTGATTATCTCTTGGTTAACATGTTGGATTTCTTGGGTGGGTTAAGTCATGCCTGGAGTCTCGCAGTTCTTTATCAAGGAATATTTAACCGCCTAACCCAACTTAGATCTTGCTAGGGGAGTTTCACATACTCAATAATGGTATCTGCTTTAAAAGGTTGTTATGAGAATTAAATGAAATAACAAAGCCCAGTAGCTAGGACAGTGCCTGGACCATAGTAAGCACTCAGCCAACACTGGTTTCCTTCCCTTGTACCATTCGAAGATCTTACTCATTTATATTTCAAGAATGGATGGTCTTGGTTCCTGCAAGTTGTTCATCCGATGTTAGTTTGCTCTCTCTATTGTATTCTAGTTATTGGAAATAGAGGTGTATTAGTTTCCTGGTGCTTTCATAACAAATTGTCAGAAACTTGCTGGCCAAGGTAGAGATATTTGCTTCCCTAGTTCTGGAGGTCAGAGGTCAGAAGTCTAAAATCAAGGTGTTTGCAGGACCATTGTCCCTCCAGAGGCCCTAGCGGGGATTTTATTCCTTGTCTCTTCCAGTTTCTCGTGGCTGTTGGCCTTCCTGGGCTTGTGGCCGCTCATTCTAATCTCTGTCTCTGTCTCTACATCACTTGCTCTTGTCGATCAAGTCTCTCCCGTGTGTCTCTTGTAAGGACATGCATCATGGGATTTAGGGGCCACCAAGGGCTTCCCTGGCTCAGACAGTAACTGAATCCACCTGCAATGCAGGAGACCTGGGTTTGATCCCTGCCTGGGTTGGGAAGATTCCCTAGAGGAGGGCATGGTAACTCACTCCAGTATTCTTGCCTGGAGAATCTCCATGGACAGAGGAACCTGGAGGGCTGCATTCAATGGGGTCTTAAAGAGTCAGACATGATTGAATGACTAAGCACAGCACAAGAAAATCCAGCATGATCTCTTCAGAGGGCCTTAACTTAATTACATCTTCAAAGAATCTTTTCTCTAATAAGGTCATACTCACAGGTCCTAGGGATTAAGAAGTGTAACATTTTGGGGACCACCATTTGACCCACTATGAAGGGTTAAGAACAGATGCTTGGAGCTAGGCTGCTCTGATTCTGGCTGTGAACCAAGGAGTAATAGATTATCAAGATGGTAACCTGTAAAAGTGCTTCTTCTTCCTGTTTATCAAAGGATAGTGCTTCCTCTTCTCTGTGTCCTGATGCTGACCCCCTTCCCCTCAGACTGCCATGGGCTTGTATTAGCCAGGGTTCTCCAGAGAAACAGTATCAACAGAAAATACATACTTTTGGAGGCTGGCAAGTCCAAATCTGTGCTGTGAGCTGACAGGTGGGGACTGGAGACAGCTGACTGTGCAGTTTCACTTGAAGGCAGCCCCCTGGAGAATTTTTTAGGATTGTTTTTCTGTTGTTATTGTTCTAGTCAAGGCTTCAACTGATTGGATGAGGCCCATCCACATTATGGAGGGCAATCTGCCTTATTCTACCCATTAAAATGTAAATCTAATTCAAAAACATCCTTGCAGAAATGTCTAGAATAACGTTTGACTAGGGACTTCCCTGGCAGCCCCGTGGCTAGGACTCCAAGCTTCCAGTGCAGGGATGTATGTTCAATCCTTGGTCAGGGAACTACAGCCACATGGCATGGCCAAAAAATTTTTTTAAGTCTAACCATTTGATCCTGCCAACTTTGGTTGAGAACCTGTATCACAAAGCCCAGTAACCCAGACTGGGGTCCTAAGCATTAATTAAGGGAGGGATAAGAGGCATAGGAAAGCTGAATTGTTTTCCTGGAAATAAGCTCCAGGTGGAGCACCTGTTTAGGGAAAACACTTCCAGTGTCTGCTGCCCAGTGGAATGCAGTAGCCCCAGATGTTGACCAATACTGTCCCAGCTACGGAAGAGCACTGGATCAGAAAGCTGACAGAGGAGACCAGCTAAATTTTTGTGACTCTGAGCAAGTTACTAAACTGCCCCTAACCTCAGTAATCTCATCTCAAAATGGGAATAACAACAGTGCCACATCAAAGGCTTGTTGTGGGGTTAAAATGAGAGCACGTTGCCCAGAGCCTACCAGGAAGTGACTAGTCAATAGTAACAATAATAATAATAGCTACCAAGATTTGAGTGCTTTTCTGTGACATGCCCCTGGGTGTCCCCACTTTTAAGATGAAACAGCTGAGGCTCAGGTTAAGTAAGACCAGGAGGGTCTTACTTGCAATAATAACAGCAATTATTGTTAAGGTTTCTTTGCTAATCATTCAAAATTTTACTCCCCCACAATCACCCTTTCTATTTGCAGAAAAGAGTAATTTACACATTAATGTGTAATGAAGATATAAAGGATGTAAGTGAAAAGGACACTGAGGGTGATCAACTTGTTTTATCTGAAGGAATTTGGGCCCGGGTAAGCTTTGTGGCTCAGATGATAAAAGCATCTGCCTATAACTCGGGAGACCTGGGTTCAGTCCCTGGGTTGGGAAATCTCCTGGAGAAGGAAACGGCAACCCACTCCAGTATTCTTGCCTGGAAAATCCCATGGATGGAGGAGCCTAGTGGGCTATAGTCCATGGGGTCAAAAAGAGTCGGACATGACTGAGCGACTTCACTTACAAGTTTTTAACAGCTGGCACCACTTATTTCATGCACTTGAAAAAGCCTTACGTGTGTAGAGCCACTTCATTTTGCAAAGTGCTTAAAGCTCTGGAAATTTGCTCTAGACTTCTTGACTAACTAGAGAGTTTGTAGAACTGAAAGGAATCGTTGAGAATGACTCTCTAAAGAAAGCCTATTTTTTCTGAAGGGTGGCATCTTCTTCAAATAGCTTTGCACGAGCTCTATATAGTGCAAAATATTTCATAAATATAGTCTGCTCACGATCATCAGGACATTTGAGAGTTTGTAAATAACAGAGAGAAAGTGCAGTGGAGGCCAGACCTGCTCCCACCCTCCCAGTTCAGTTCAGTCGCTCAGTCGTGTTCGACTCTTTGCCACCCCATGGACTGCAGCACACCAGGCCTCCCTGTCCATCACCAACTCCCGGAGTCCACCCAAACTCATGTCCATTGAGTCAGTGATACCATCCATCTCATCCTCTGTCGTCCTCTTCTCCTCCCGCCTTCAATCTTTCCCAGCATCAGGGTCTTTTCAAATGAGTTAGCTCTTCACCTGAGGTGGCCAAAGCACTGGAGTTTCAGCTTCAACATCAGTCCTTCCAATGAACACTCAGGATGGATCTCCTTTCGGAAGGACTAGTTGGATCTTGTTGCAGTCCAAGGGACTCTTAAGAGTCCCAACACCACATCACAAAAGCAACACCACAGTTCAAAAGCATCAATTCTTCTGTGCTCAGCTTTCTTTACAGTCCAACTCCCATATCCATACATGACTACTGGAAAAACCATAGCCTTGACTAAATGGACTTTGTTGGCAAAGTAATGTCTCTGCTTTTTAATATGCTGTCTAGGTTGGTCATAACTTTCCTTCCAAGGAGTAAGCGTCTTTTAATTTCATGGCTGCAATCACTAATCTGCAGTGATTTTGGAGCACTCTCCCAGGTTATACTGATTGATAACCTTTAGGGTTTTGGTGGGTGGAGAGTGCCGGAGGGAGGCAAGAAGGGAGGGAGAGCAGCTGAGATGATTTAGCATTTGCCTCTGATAATAATGGTAATGACAATCACAAAAGTGACTGCTAAGGAGCTCTCATGCACTGTGGGTGGGAGTGTAAATTGGTACAACCACTATGGAGAACAATATAGAGGTTCCTTAAAAAACCAGAAATAGTTACCACATAACCCAGCAATCCCACTACTGGGCATATACCCAGAGAAAACCATAATTCAAAAAGATACATGCACCCCATGTTCACAGCAGCACTGTTTACAATAGCCAGGACAGGCGTGTGTGCTCAGTCGTGTCTCATTCTTGGCAACCCCATGGACCATAGCCTGCCAGGCTCCTCTGTTCATGGACTTGCTCAGGCAAGAATACTGGAGCAGTTTGCCATTTCCTACTCTAGGGGATCTGCCCAACCCAGGGATCGAACCTGCATCTCTGACGTCTCCTGCATTGGCAGATGGATTCTTTACCACCATCACCACCGGGGAAGCCCAGCCAGGACATGAACGCAACCTAAGTATTCAAAGACAGAGGAATGGATAAAGAAGATCCCCCTACACATGGTGGGATGTACAGTGGAATATTACTCAGCCATCAAAAGGATGTAGAGAAATGGAAGGACCCTAGAGAGTGTCACACAGAGTGAAGGAAGAAAGAAAAACAATATGGTATTTTAACATATATATGTGGACTCTAGAAAAATGGCATAGGTGATCTTATTGGCAAAGCAGAAACAGAGACACAGACGTAGAGAATAAGCATATGGATACCAAAGGGGAAAGGAGGGCGGGAGCAATTGGGAGATTGGTATCGACACATATACAGTAGATAACTAATGAGCACAGACTGTTTAGCACTGGGAACTCTACTTAACGCACTGGGGTGACCTGGTCGGGAAGGAAGGCCAAAAGGGAGGGGGTACAGGTATATGAATGGCTGATTCATTTTTATGTACAGTAGAAACCAACACAGCATTGTTAAGCGACTATACTCCAATAAAATTTAATTAAAAACGAGTGATAGCTAACATATTGATTGCTTTCTCTCTGCTTTTCCCTGTGGGATCTCCCTCGATCCCTTCTGGTTTGTGAAGAAAAGACCTAATTCTGTGCCACATCTGAGATGTCAGGAGGTTACATACGTTTCCCAGGGTTGCTCAGCTTGATTGAGGACACAAGTGGGATTTGAACCCAGATCCATCTGACTTCAAATCCTGAGCTCTTGGGGACTTTATGTTTTTTCAACCATCTTCCATGGCAGCCACCAAATGAAGCCACTTGAGAAGTCTTCCCTCCATTTGCTTTCCCTTGGTGGAGAATAAGCAGATTCTGTTCTTTTTTTAAAAATTCCCTCCATGTTCCCCATTCATTCAGCAAAACAGGAAGAAATGCCTACTGTGCAAAGTGATGCGGTTGGCATTGGCTTAATTTTGTCCAGAGAAAGAGAAGCTGTGGAGGAGACTGACCCCAGAATTCATTCACAAACTTGAAGACAGAGGTGTTCAAAAAAAGTACCAACAGTCTCTCTTTTTCTTTTCTTCCTTTTTTTTTTTCTTTCGGCTGCGCCATACTGAATGCAGAATCTTATTTCCCTGACCAGGAGTCGAACCTGTGCCCCCTTCATTGGAGGCTCTGAGTCTTAACCACTGGACTGACAGGGAAGTCTCTGTTTATTTTTTATCCCAAACAGATATTCACTGAAGAAAGTCGGAACAACAAAGAAAAGCATAAAGAAGGAAATAAGTCTCCTACTCTGTTAACATTTTGGTATGTTTGCTGAAAAAATTTCCCCCCTGTTTAACATACAAATACAAATTCTAGTTTATGTAAGATACTGGGTATTTTTGGTTACATGAAAAGAAAAAAAAAAACCATTGTATTTTTAAAATGTCGTTTAATCAGGTGGTTTGTGACTGGCGGCTGACAGGATTCCCTTCCCGATGGATCAGCTCTGGGTGGCCCCGCAGGTTCCTTCAGGCTGCTCGAGGTGCGGGGGTATGAAACGGTACACATGGCAAGCGCCGCTCCTTGTGGTCATGGCTGTAGGGTCAAATTAACTGAGGAAGACAGTACAAAGATTAAACATATTAAAAACTCGCCATGCATGGTGACAGGTGGTGGGATAGAGGACGACAGAGGTGGATATAGCGCCTGGGGAATGAAGTCGCTCTGTCGTGTCTGACTCTTTGCCACCCCACCAGGCTCCTCCATCCAATTTTCCAGGCAAGAGTACTGGAGTGGGTTACCGTGTCCTTCGCCAGGGGATCTTCCCGACCCAGGGACCGAATCCAGCATTGCAGGGAGACGCTTTACTGTCTGAGCCACCAGGGAAACATCTGCTTCAACCTGAAGGCTAAGAGGGAGCCGGTCATTTGGAGAGGGGTGCCCCAGGGGGAGCTGTTTGCACAGCCAACAGTTAACTTCTCAAGGCCTGCATTTTCATCTGTAAGATGAGGAAAACAAGCGGACTGAACTTTCTGGCGATGTTATGAAGATTTAAGGGCCTCATATGAAGCGGGTATATAAAGAGCCTATGGTGTAAAGTGCTTAGGTCATTGCCTGGCACATGGTAGTGCCTTTGGATGTGTCAGGTATCCTTATATGCTGGTGCTGGTGAGGTCTGTGAATCCCCAGGGACTTGCAGTTCTACTTTCTGGCACTTTCTGCCTCCCGTTCTCCTGAGTGGTGGCGCAGGCTGTTTCTGCTTCTTCCCATGTTAACTGCTGTCTTGAAATTCAGCCTCTTGGGACTTCTCTGGCGGTCCAGTGGTTAAGACACCACACTTCCAATGCAGGGGGCATGGATTCCACCCCTGATCAGGGGAATAAAATCCTGCAGGCCGAGCAGTGTGGCTTAAATAAATACATAAAAATACTTAAACAAGATGCAGCCTTTTCCCAGCTTCCACCAAAACAAGCAAAATGTAAAAAAAAAAAAGGAAAGAAAACAACCCACAAATCTACAGCAAACAAGTGAACAATAAACAGAAGCATACTGGTAAACGATCAAGACAATTCTACTCTTACTCAGCATTCATAAGTGTTAAAAGTCCAGTTTGTGGAAGACTTGGAGAGGTCATAAGGAGAAGTCCCATTAGCAGGCATACGCACGGCGCCCTGTGGCTTTCCCCTTCCCTTTCATTTCTGCATCTCTCTGAACTTTCTTTTTCCATCCCACACATAGATGTTTAGTTCATTTTCTTTGTTCCTTGGCTGTGTCAGAAATGCACTTTCTCTGCACTGAGAACACATCAGAGTATTTTTACCAAACAGATGTGGTGCTCTTTCCAAGAAATCTGCTTTTGTTAGGTTGAGTTTTGTTATGCTGCATGACAAACATCTCAGAAATCTCAGTGCCTTAAAACAAAAAAGATTGATTTCTTGTGTGTACCTTGTTTTTTGTAGGTTTGGGTGACTTTTGGGGCCAGCCATCCTGCATGTGATGACTCAGTGTTGCATTTTTTTTTTTTATCTACGTGTGCTATCAAAAGTGCAGAGTGAGGAGGAGAGTTGAGCCTTGGTGACTTCATACTTCCACCTGGTCTCTTCTGCTTATGTGTCTTTGGCCAGAGCAAGTCACACAGCTACACTTAACTGCAAGTGGCAGAAAAGTGCAGGCTTTCCTTGTGCCCCAAAGGAGAGAGAAATAGGATGCTGGCAAAACATGTTCATATACGGTGAAAAATTGATCCTGGCTTCATTACGTTGACACGAAATGAGGTACTGGTAGAGCCAGGATGGGAACCTAGAACTCTGGCTCTCTGCTCTTGGACCTTTCCCTCTGGAGGTGGCACTATGACAAGGAAAAATAAATACCTGTTAAGAGCTTGATGTCAGAAGCAAAACTAAAACCAGTGCCACCCAGACTACACATCATGGTAGCAAATGGAGAGGTCCCCGCTTCATTCCCACAAGTGTGGTTTCATTTCATAAACTGGCCACAGTAAAGATACAACTACTCTAGGTTCCTTTTAGGGAGGTGTGTCATCTGCATTGAACGGAATATTCTTAGACTACATTAAAATGCTTACGTACTAGGTAAAACCTCAAAGCACAATACGTCTTCACTGCAAGAGCCTCAGTACACATGTAGCTTTTGTGAAACATACATCACCGACTCACTTTCAGATAAATCCTTGGAAAATGCAACCATTCAGATCGGGCCCAGCATATAGTAGGGGCTCATTCAATCTTTGCTGAATGAGTGAATGAATGAACATTATTTCCAGCCGGATCTTTTGCACTTATTTATTCAGCCAAAGAGATATTGAAAGCCCATGTGATACACGGTTGCCACGGAGGCCCCCGGTGAACCACCCCTCCCTGTATTCATACCCTGTCACTTGAAGCCTGGGCTGGCTCGTGTGACTTGCTTCGTCTGATGGAACTTCTACAAGCGTGATGCAGGCGGGGGCTGGACAAGCACTTGAGTGTGGGGGCTCCTGCCACCACGTGGGGAGATGCGGTCTGATCTTTCTGAGGAAGGAGACCGCGGTGGGCAGAGGCTCAGCGGTCCCAGCAGTCTCAGCTGAACCCTTCACCCAGCTCACCCTTCAACTGAATGTGATTGCCCGAGGGAGCTCGGGAGAAACCAGCACAGTCAAACCCCACTGTTGTGAGACATGAAACATTGTCATCAAGCCAGGGTCATCAACCTTTCTTTCTGGAAAGAGCCACATAGTAAGTATTTTAGTTTTGGGGTGGTCATGCAATTTCGGTCACAGTGACTCAACTCGGCCATAGGATGAGGCAGAAACAAAATAGGTGTGGCTGGCCTCCAAACAAACTTTGTTTTCAAAAACAGGTGGCGAGCTGAATTGGCCCACGGGCTGTGGTTTCCTGGTCCTGTTTTAGGCCAGTAAGTTTCGGGCCGGTTTGCTTTGTTGCAGTTAATAACAGACACAACCTGCCATAGTCTCCGGTTCGTTCCAGGTGTCCTCATTCCTGGGACTGTTCCTCCGTGTGACTTCATTCCGGATGGCTCCCTAGGGTGGAATGCCCTCCTTTCTCAGACCTGGCCCTCGGAAAAGTAGAAAGTCAGCGGTGAGTGCTTTTAGCTTCCCATAAAAAGGTTCCAGAAAGGCCAGAAAGAAATGGCTGTGGAAGCGTTCCTTTCACCAGGAGTGGAAGCTGCCGACCCCTAAGCTCCCAGTGAGTGTGTGTGGGGGGCACCCCCTGCTCCTGCTCAGGGACCCGGAGGCTCCACGCAGTCTGAGCAGAATGACTTCGAGCTGCCTAAGTGGGCAGTGAAGCTGATGTAACGGAAGTCTCCTAGCCTGACGGTCTCATTATCTCATCAGAGAGGCTCAGTTGTCCCCAGAAGACGGTGGCTTCTGACCCACCCATCCACATTTTGCCCAGAAGTTTCTGATTTCCTGGAATTTCTCCTGGAATTGCTAGAACTCTAAATAATGGTTTTCATTTCAGAATGACCGCATACTCATCAAGGCAATAGAGAGTCTTGCCCTGTTATTATTTCAGCTCTAGTGGACTGTGTACCTGCCGAAAAGGGTGTTGGTTCTGGAATCAAGCCTGCCTCCCAACCGCTCAATCCCTCCATGACCGTGGGCAAGTCGTGTAATCCTCTGTGCCCAGGTTCCCTCAGTTATAAAATGATGGTAATATTAGCATTCACCTTTACGGTTTTTGTGACAAATGAATGACACAGACCATGTAAAGTGTCACAGGGCCTGGCACTTACTATTCAGTAAATTGTTGCTATTATAATTATTACCTGTCAGTCAGTTCTGCAGCATTTCCTAATTCCTTTGATTTTTATAGATTATTTATATTTTTACCCAACGCGGTCTCACTTCCACATCTCATTGATTTGCCTAAAAAATTCTGGAAAGATATAGCACAGTAATAATCTCAACTTAAAGGGGAGGAAAGTGAGATTGAGGTATTAGTTTTTTTTTCATTTTTGCCCCAGTTATCTTTATTCTTGTCCAGTGAAATTGGTAAGAGACAAATGTGCTTGTTCCAGGTCCTCAGTTTACAGATGGGGAAGAAAGAGGCAGGGAGCTGGGGGCTGTTAGAAAGAACCCACACTGAAGTGTTGCAGGGCAATTCTGCAGGAAGCTGACTCTGAGGTTTGCATGAAGCAAGTTCATTGGGAAGTGCTCTCTGAATGACAGCTGTGGGGAAAGCAGAAATGGGCAGAGTGGGAAGAAGGGGTGTGATTCAGGGGCAACAAAGCCTTAGTCATCCCACGGGGAGCTCTGAAGTTGGAATAATCCTGCAGAGTTGACTCAAATGAGGCAATTGTGTTGGGCCATTTAAAGGTCACTTTAACCCACAAACTGAGCATTCCTTGGGTGTGAATCACCCTGGTAAGGAATAGCACCTTGTTCAAGGCTGCTGTCTTTAGTCTAGAACAGTTTCCAGAGGGAGACTCAGCTGTGAGCTCTCAGTGATCACCACTCCATGCTGATGGTTTTGAGGGGATCTGGGTGGCAACCCACAGCATCCATAACACACAGCTTCTACTTTCGGACCAGACAGTGGGTGATGAGCTTTCATGTACACCGTGCCATCCAAACCTCACAACAAACCTGCAGAATAACAAAGGAAAAAAGCTATCGTATGTTTAATGACGTCTAAATGCCAGGTGGTTTAAAAATTTTCATTCCTGTTATTTTCTTAACAATCCATCAAGGCTGGAATTACTTGTTGCACCTGGTGGAAGAGAAAAGTAGTTTAGAAAAGCCGAATTGACACTCAGATGTGAATCCAGCTCTCTCACATCGAGCGGATGCTCCTCCCGCTGGGAAGTACAGACCCACTTTACAGATGGGGATGCTGGGGCTTAATGAGATTAAAGGACTTCCCTGAAGATCAGAGCTAGTAGAGGGCAGAATTGGGGCTTGAATTCAAATGTGAGATGATCTTTCCCAGGCATTAAGTTGTACACTGGGAGAGAGGAGAAGGACCATGACCTGGTGGGGGAAAAAGGCAGCTCAGATGAAGCCTAGCATCTCTGAACTCCATTAACTTTATCCATAATGTTTCAGGGGCTTTCGAGACATTTCCTGATAGTAGTAGTTTATGGGTTTTGAGCATTTTACTAGGGCTAGCCAAGAAGGCTTTAGAAAACTACCTGTCTGATTTGCTCTTTGCCTCCTCTTCTACTTCTATATCAGCCTCTAGAGCCTGGACATGAAGAAGTGGGCAGGAGGAGGCTAGATCTTCTTTCTTGGGAATGTTGAATTGCATTTCTGGTGCTTTGGCTGTGTCGTTTGTTGTAGTTGATCTTCAGTTGTAGACCACTAGATGGCGCTCATCCTTTATTTCTGAAACCTGCCTGCCGGGGCGTGATCGTCGTCCTCCTCTGCACTGTTTATCAATGCCTACCAGTGACCTTCGTGTGCCCAGGACAGATCGTGGCCAAAGTGAAATGCCGGAGTTTGGAGCAGTGAAAGGTTTATTGCAAGGATTACCGCAAGGGGGGGCAGGGCTTCCCAGGTGGTGTAGCATGCGTAAGAACATACAAGGAGAACAGGTGGCTCGCGTTCAAAAGGCACGAACTCTCCAACAGGTTTCAGGGAGATTTTATAGGCAAAACTTGTGGGGAGGGCTGCAGGGCTTGTAAACTTCCTCTGGTGGGTTGGTGGTGAGGTAACAGGCTGGTGCTCCAGGAATCTCTATCACCAACCAGCCTGAGGTCTGGGTGCTCAGTCTGAAGTTACCATCCTGTTGAGGAACTTAGAGGTAAGTACCAAATTATTAGGTTCAACCCCCGAGGAGGAACCAGGCCCGCCCCTCCTCCATCCTGCGTAGTGTTTGTTTCTGCTTTCCCTGCTCTCCTAATTAGTAACTGTTTGAATCTGCCCTTTACACCTCAGTGAAGGTCTAGGTGCTTGAAAGCTTTTTTCCCTACAAACAAGAAACGGGAGACCTGGAAAAACGTTTATGCTCTGGAGTTCCCCCACAGGATCCTGCTCAGGTTTCAATGAGAAGATACTGTGTGCCTAGTATGGAAATCATCTCATTGAATCCTTACCAGGACTCTTTAGAGTAGGCTTTGTTATCCTTAATTTACCAGCGAGGATACATAACTTGCCCCAGAAACAAAGCTAGTGCTGGCTGGGTCAAAGCAGGATTTAAACCAGGTCATCCGATTTATACTTTTGAGCTTGTCAGGGAGGGAATAAAACTTCCCCTTCTAGGTTCTTCTGGCTGGTCTATTGACATGAGACAGGTTAACAGGAGAATATCAAATTAAATTACATACCTGCAGGAGTTCCATAAGAATATGGGTCCTAAGAACAAGTGAGTCAATTGAAGCTTATATGTCATCCAAGAGGAGGAGAAGGGGGTAGAGGTTAGGACTGCCAAGGAAAGAAGGGCCATTTACAGGAAAATGAACAAGAGCAAACATTTGGTAAAGAAATGTTTGCTGGGCCATGAAGAAACCATGAGGCAGAGCAGACTTTGATCCAGCAGCCTTGCTAACCTACCTGCAGACTACCACACCTGGCTCCTATTATACTGTATCTCTGGGAATAGTTTTTCCTGAAGCAGGCCCTTTATGTAAATTCTTTTGAACAGTTATGGGAAGAAGGTACAAGCTCACCCTGAGCCTTTGCTTCCTTCTAGATTAATTCTCAAGCCAATGGGACACATTTTCAGGGTGGCAAGTTTTGTTCCCTTCTAACCTCTAGCCATTTTCCCGTCTCCCCAGTCATCCCATGATGATGGCAAGTGAGTGCCAGCTTTGTGCCAGACATTGTGGTAAGTGGTTCATTACGTTTACTTCATTTGAAAGTCATAATGTCCTCACACACACACACACACACACACACACACACAGATAAACATGTGAGATGATGAATGTGGATGAATCCACACCTCAATTCCTTCTGAAACAGGACGGAAGGGGGCAGGGCACAACCTTTAAAAGAATGATAGAGCCGTAGTACGTGACAAAAACTAGTTAGAAACAACTTGGTCCAAGATGGTGGAAGATTCGACTTCCAGTAGATCATTGAGCCTCATTATATGCTCACTGTGATATATTAGCAGGTGCTAAATGACACACCTACCAGCACCACGACTATTCTGAGGCTAACCATAAAAGCTAAAAATGAGGGCGGTGGTCCAATCCCTGGAAATCCCCACCCCTCCCCCCAAATAGTTGGAATAATCCTCCCAGTTGTTAGCCTATGAAATTACCCAGCTCATAAAAACTATTCACACTATTTTGTTTTGTATAAAACAAAATTACTTTCTCTGGGTCTCTGATGATGGGTTTAAAATTCAAGGAGCCTCTGGTTTTGGTATGGGGATGATCCAGGATTATGTTGTGACTGATGGATATACTGGTTATTTGTACATTTTTTTTGAATCTTTGCGAGGGAAAAACTACAAGTAATGAGTTTTCTATAATTTAAATTTGTTACAAGTTTTCATGTTCAGGATGAACAGTTCTTCAGCCTTGGGTGAAAATACTTGCAACGGTTGAAGGTGACTGTCTTTTACCTTAGGACGACTGTAGCATGCCGATTTGTGTGCGTGTGTGTGTAAACACCTCAAAACTGAGCTAAAGGATGTGAATGTAAAATTGAATTCGTATCTGATCTGCCCCAGGTTCAGTAAATAAATGATTCTTTTTAAAAATGAACAAAATCTATTCACACTCTATTTTGGGGCCTCTCACCCTTTTAGACGGTCCACAGTCTTTCTTTGGAGTGTGTATCTCTTTAAGTAAATCCAGTCCTTACCTATCCCTTTGTCTCTCGCTGAATACTTTCTGCGATGAGACATCAAGAACCTGGGCTTCATAAGGTCCTGAGACCAGGGGTATGATCCCAGTTAAAAGATTGTGGTTGAAGTCCAAGTGTGGGTTTAGGCTGCATTCGAGTCCTGCCGTGTGGGTTCAAATCCCAGATGTGAGTTGTGTGGCTTTACTTTCACACTATATATGTATACAGATCATCACATTTTATAATTTAAATATCTAATAATTTTATTTGTCAATTATACCTATAAAAAGAAAACTTCTTAAGACCTGTGAGGTAAGAACTATTGTTCTCTTTCATTTTAAAAGTCAGAAGGTTGAGGGACAGAAAGGCTAAATCATTGCCAAGTTACAGCTAATAAGTACCCAGGCTGGAAAGCAGTCACCTAGGCTGTGAATTTTTGAGAGTCCCTTGGACTGCAAGGAGATCAGTCCTGAATACTCATTGGAAGGACTGATGCTGAAGCTGAAACTCCAATACTTTGGCCACCTGATGCGAAGAACTGACTCCTTGGAAAAAACACTGATGCTGGGAAAGATTGAAGGCAGTAGGCAAAGGGAATGACAGAGGATGAGATGGCTGGATGGCATCACTGACTGGATGTACATGAGTTTGGGTAAGCTCCGAGAGTTGATGTTGGACAGGGAAGCATGGCCTGCTGTAGTCCATGGGGTCGCAAAGAGTCGGACACGACTGAGCAGCTGAACTGAACTGAGGTTGTGAATCCCAAGAAGGCTTACCGTTTGAGGGATGCAATGAGAATATGGGTCCACTTGAATGCAGTGCGGCCCTAGGATTCAGGAACCACCTACAGATTCTCTCTGTCTGCACCTTCTGCCTCCTGGAAGAGAGCTCTCAACCCTGCCAGGAGGCAGCGCAGGCTTGGAGTCAATTCCTGGCTCTGCAAGACTTCAGCGTAATGTCCCTCCGGCATAGCTTCTCTCAGCTTCTGCTCCCTCAGCTGTATCAGTGCAGATGTCACAGCCCCAGTCCTGAGACTCGGAGCCCAGAGTCCAGGTGGGGAAGGGGCTTCCAGGAAATGGTGCCCCCTTCCCCTCCCTCTCAGACCCCCCATGGTATAAGGAGACCCAGGAGGAGAACTGGGCACAGCTTTTCCTATGTGGGTCAGGGGCCCTTTAAAGTTGGTGCCACCCTTTCCGGAGATGCCGAGAGCAGCAGTGATTTAATCCTGTTTGTGTTGTTCTGTGGATTTGCTCAGCACCTCTTTCCCTTTCTATACCAGCATCCTCCAATAGCTCTTTCTGCCATGATGGCGATGTCCTATACCTCCACTGCCGAATGTGGTGGGCAAGAGTCACAGTGGCTTATATTTGGCTCACAGGGTCTTAGTTGCAGATCATGGGATCTAGTTCCCTAACCAGGAATTGAACCCAGGCCCCTTGCATTGGGAGCATGAAGTCTTAGCTGCTGGATCATCAGGGAAGTCCCACAAGTGGCTTTTGAGTATTTGAAACGTGGCTAGTGAAAGTGAGGAAATCTACTTTAACTTTTATTTGGTTTCAATTACTTTAAGTAGAAATAGCCCCCCATCACTAGTGGCTCCTTGATGGACAGTAAAGCTCTAGAAGGTGTAGGGTTCATGGCTGCACCCACAGAGCCTGACATAGCATGTGCCCTTGGAAAACGCTGGATAAATGTCTTTCAAGTGAATGAATGCAGATGATTCACCTTGAGCCTTCCTAATCTCCACCAGTAGGTCACTCCTGTGCAAGTAGGACGGTTTGGCATCTGTGGTAGTCAGAGGACTGGTGATCACCATCTTCAGGAAAGAAAGAGGAGGAGACCATCAGATTTGCAGGCATCACCTAGGACAGGGGTCTCCAACCCCTGCGAGGTTGACTGGACCGTTACCTGTCTGTGGCCCCTTAGGAACTGGGCTGAACAGTAGGAGGTGAGCAGCAGACTAGGAACTGAAGTCCTTCACTCCCCATCACTCACATTATGGCCTGAACCAGCCCCTCTCCACCCCCCAGATCTGTGGAAGAATTGTCTTCCATGAAACCAGTCCCTGGTGCCATAAAGGTTGGGGACCACTGCCTTAGACAAAGATCTGTGTCTGGGATAAGGTAGCATCTTAAGGTAGCATGTTAAGGTAATATTCCCCCTCCTTCCCCCCACCCCATTTGTTGTATTTTATTTCTCCTTCAGAGATTAGGAATCAAACCTTTAATGTGGAAAGGAAACTATGGGCTTGATGGCAAGGAACCCAAGGAAAGAAGGAGCTGGAGGAACTGTATCACTCATCACAGCAACCCTGAAGGAGCTTTCAGAGGTGGACCAGGAGGCAGGGGGATGGCACGGCCTTTGGGCTTGTGTGGGAGGAAAGGGAACAGAGATATCAGCCTGGGGAGTTAACAGTCTGGAGGCTCATTCAACTCGGCTGCCTTCATAAACCTTACTTTGAAGTTAAAATTGAAAAACCCAGAATATTGACTCTTTAAATTTCCCTGCATATGGAGGTGCTCTGGCCCAAGGCTCCAGCTGTTTCTCTTTCTCTTATCAGTCTATTGTCAATTCATCATCATCCATGTTTAGTGAGCAGGACTGAGACCCATGGCCTTGATGGATTCATCATTTAATCCTTCGACAGAGCTCTGAGATGATCTTAGGTAACATTTGTTGTTTAGTCACTCAGTCATGTCTGACCATGCATTATAGCCCACCAGGCTCCTCTGTCCCTGGAATTCTCCAGGCGAGAATATTGGAGTGGGTTGCCAGTCCCTTCTCCAGGGGATCTTCCCGACCCAGGGATTGAACTCACATCTCCTGCATTGCAGGCAGATTCTTTACCGCCTGAATCACTAGGGAAGCCCGTTTATTGAGCATTTATTATGTGCCAGGCTCTGTACTAACTCTTTAAATGTTCACAACTGCCCTACTCCCCATGGGTAGGTATAATCACCATCATCATCATCCTTCAATTTACAAATTAGGATCCTGTGACCTAGATTGTGGAGTAACCTACCCAGGTCTATACAGCTAGTAAACAGCAAAGCAGGATTCAAACCTCAGGTAATTGGGGCTCTTCAAGTTACATCCTACAGCTAGGTTCTGAGAGTTACCGTTCATGTATTAACTATTTAATCTTCACATTAAACCTATGAGGTGGAGATAATTATTGTCATACCCATTTTATAGGTGAGGAAACATGTTTAACAAAATTAGCTAGCTTGTCTCAAATTATGCAGTTTGTCAGGGATAGTGCCAGGATTTGAACCTAACTTCAGTGGTCACTCTGAAAGCCACTAGGGTGGGTATACACTGAGTTGAATGCTGCTTCTCCCCACCCCATTTGAGTCCTTCCCAGAATATAATCTTATCTGGAAATAAGAGTTGTTGCAGATGTCATTGGTTAAGCTGAGGTTATACTGGAAGAGGACAGCAGGGGTTTAATCCAGCGCGACTGGTAATCTTATAAGGAGACAAGAGGCACAGAGACACACGGGAGGATGGTCATGTGATGATGGAGGCAGACACTGGAGTGATGTGTCTACAAGCCAGGGGTCCTGGAAAACACTGGAAGCTAGGACCGCGCAAGGAAGACTCCTCCCCTAGAGCCTTCAGGAGAAGCACGGCCTTGCTGATGCCTTGGTGTCATGAGTCCAGCCTCCGGAACTATAAGAGAACAAAGTTCGTTTTTTTGGTCTTTTTTAAAGTTTCTGTTTTCAGCCACTCAGTTTGCGGTACTTTGTTGCAGCAGGCCCTAGGAAGCCAGTGCAGTGGATACACCCCAAGATGCAGAAGGTATTGGGTTGGACAAAAAATTCATTCAGGTTTTTCCAAAACATCTTACGGAAAAATCAGAATGAACTTTTTTGCCAGCCTGATACAGTTCTGTCACTTGCTGACCAAAGAAGCCTCAATTTTGGAGTCTGTTCAAAAACGGAAGTTAAGGATATAGCTTGGTGTTGATGTGAGAGCAGATCAGAGAGTGGAAGGGGGATCCCGACTCCCCACTTTAGTGACTGCACTTTGCCCACACAGCCAGGAGAGCAGAGAGCTGGTTGGTCTGTGCCTGCCCTTAGTTACCTGTTAGGTTCAGCCTTTGGAGCAAGCACCTCCTGCCTGGTGACCTGCAACAAATCTTGAACTCCTTAACTTTTCTAAGCTTCTGTTTCCTCCCCTGCAAAGGTGATAACAACACTCTTTAACATGAGAGTTGCTGTGAGGATTAAATGAGATGATACAAATCATGTCCCTGGGTACACATACATAGTAAGCCTGCTACTCTTTCTGGAACGGGCAAAAAGACCAAAGAAAGAGACGGCATCAGCTAGGCGGTTTATATTCTGAGGTGAACTGAATGATCAGAGGGTTGAACCTACAGTCTCCCAAGGTCTTTTCCAGTTTTATCATTCCTCATTCCTCTCCTTTTCCTGGCCCTTCTCATATTAAAAATTTTTTTTTTTTGCTCCTGACCACTGCTTCCAGCTTTGTTTTTATTAATTTTTAAATTGGAGTATAGTTGACTTACAATGTCGTGTTAGTTTCTGCTGTCCCACCGAGTGAACCAGCCATACACGTTGGCCCTTTTTAAAGAGCTGGCATCCATGAAAATATTTCACTATGCGTCCTCTTACCTTTCTTTCCCAATCCAGGAGGTGGCGCTAACTCCCCATCGTTTTCCTTCATCCAGCATTCGCGCTGCAGTTGTGTTGCGGTCTGGGGCCGGTGGGAGTGGTGGAAAAGGATGGAGATTGAGGGGGGCTCCCTTGGGAAGGCTTAAGCACCCCTCAGGGCACACATAGGCGGTCCTCTCCACCCCAGGGGTCTTAGTTCTTCTGACAGTGTTTATCCCCAATACTTCAAGCACAGATATAAAATGTATAATAAAAGAGCTTCTATTTTGTTCCCAGAACAAGGATGTATTATTTCGCTAAATTCAGACGGGATGCCGTCCTAAGGGTCGAGATGTAGATCCCCATCGGACGGGTAAATCTCATGGTATTTTTCCAGGCGTCCCCATGCCTCAGTGAATGTTGGACCCCCAACGTGGGCACCATCTGAGAGCTTCTTAGAGACTCAGAATGTTAGGCTTCATCCCAGACCCGCTGAATCAGAACCTGCAGTTGAACCAGCAACCCAGGTGACATACATACTCATTAAAGTCTAGAGGGTCTGACCTATAGGATCCCAGAAGGAAACAATTCCTCCTGCCAGCTCCGTAATTAATTCTCTTTAATTAGTGGAGAACGATAAGCTTGCATCATTATCACGTGCCATATTTACAAAGAGCACTAATACTCTTAGAGGATATATCTGATTGCTTTACTTTTCCAGCAATACATTAGCTCAACCCCATTTATAGCCGAAGAAAGGAGGCTCAGAGGTGCACAGACACCCAAGAGTAGAACCAAGAAGTGAACTCAGCTTTTCCCAAGTCCACAGGGGCTGGATTTCAAAGCAGTGATAGAAATAACATCCCATCTTCAGTGCTCACTCTGTACCAGACTAATATGCTATGTGCTAAGTGTATGATTTCATTAATCCTCCTTGGAATTCTAAGGAGAGGGTACCACTTCTTTTTTTACCGTTTCATTAATGAAAAACGTGAAGAGGCGAGAGGTCAATACACTGACCCAAGGCTACACAGCTGCTAAGCAAAGGCTGATGTAGAATTATATCACCAGCCAATATGACTCCAAGCCCCGGAGCTTAAACACGCAGCTTAACGTCTCCCTGAGGCTTGTATGAATTTCTTGTATAAACATCAGTTTGAAACACTTGCCTGTGATTATAATGTACATTTGAGTAAACCATTATTTTGAGCTTAAACTTAATAACTATACTAGAACAGCTTCTTTCTCAATACCTAGTACCTTCTCTGAGTACCTATATGAGGGTCCCAGGGCAGCTGTAACAAAGTGTCATGAACCAATGGCTTAAAACAACAGTAAAAAGGACTTCCCTGGTGGCCCAGGGGTTAGGAATCCACCTTGCAATGCAAGGGATGCAGGTTTGATCCCTGCTCAGGTAACCAAGATCCCACATGCCGAGGAGAAACTAAGCCCTCATCACAACTACTGAGCCCTCGGATCATAACAAGAGAGTCTGTGAACTGCAAGGCAAGATTCTGCACGATGCAATGAAGATCCTGTGTGAGGCAACTGAGACCCGCTGCGGCTAGAAAAAAGACCAACAACGGAAGAGTATTCTCTCCCCATTCTGGAGGCTAGGAGTGTGCAATTAATGCACCCGCAGGGCCACACCCCCTCTGAAATCTGTAGGGGAGAGTCTTTCCTCGCTTCTTCCTAGCTTCTGGTGTTTTGCCAGGAGTCCTTGGAGTTCCTTGGCTTGCTGCTGCGTAACTCTAATCCCCGCCTCTGTCTTCACATGATGTTCTTCCCTCGCGTGTCTTCTTTTAAGGACACTTCCTACTCTATGTCCTACTCTACACCCACCTCATCTTAGCTCAGTCTGTTTAGCTCAGTCTGTCTCCAGGGACTGTATACCCAAGTAAGGTCGCATTTTTGGAGGGGACACAATTCAGCCTATAACAGTGTCTCATAAGGTGGAACAGTGGCCGGTGTATGGGTTCATATCCTGGCTCTGTAACATGAGCTGGGTGACTGAGAGCAAGTTACTTAGACTATCTGAGCTCCACTTTTCTCCTCTGTAGATCAGGAGGATCTCGGGGTATCATCATGAACGAATGCCTGCAAAGCATTCATGCTTAGAATGGTGTCGGATTCGAAACTGTTGATGCCCCTCCCAGATCCTTTACAAGGTCGGGCCCCCATCTTGATCCATGGCTAACAGCTCATACCGGTGACCTCCTATGGAGCCCTGTCCTTGGCTGACATGAGCCACCTTGTTGGAGCTGCCTGGGAGGCTGACCTCCCCTCCCTGTTTCCTGACCAAGCCTAGACCTTACCTGAGACCACATCCTTGTCCAGCTTTTGCCTAGTGCTTCACTCCCGTTCAGGTCCTTCCTGAGTGCATCCAAGTGACGGCTTCAGGCTCTGCTGCCAGGGAACCCGACTTGACCCAAGTACCCAGCATGAAAGCCTTAGATTGATGTCATTATTATCATTTTCAAGGAGCCAAGAATTCACCTCCCAATTGTCCTGCCTTTTCCATGATTTGGTACTGCAATGGTGTCCACTTTTTCCTGCCATTAATCTTGCAATGTCAAGGATGGCAAAACCTTTCACACACGTTGGCTGATTTCTGGGCTGAGACTGTCCTGGCCACACGCAGAGGAAGCTGCTCCTGGTCACCTCCAAGAGCATGTGCTGACCCTGGAGGCTTCTCTTCACTTTGCCTCAACGATGGATGGCTATAGGCTCTTGTTTACTTTGCTCGGATGGCCTCTTCCTTAGTGCTCACCCCTCCATCACCTGTATGGAGAACAAGGCCTGCTTTGCAGTGCAATCAGTAACTGTCGTTGGCTCAGGCTTAGACAGCTCTACCGTGGCTGGGTACATGTTGAGTGCTCGGTGTGCTCAGCTGTGTCAGACTGTGCAGCCCAGTGAACTGAAGCCCTCCAGGCTTCTCTGTCCATGGGATCTTCCAGGCAAGAATACTGGAGTGGGTTACCATTTCCTACGCCAGGGGATCTTCCTGACCCAGGGATCAAACCTGTGTCTCCTGCATCGGCAGGCAGATTCTTTGCCACTGAGCCACCTGGGAAGTTCAGGTACGTGTTGGCCCCACCCATGTCATCATCATTATCATCATCAATCATAGCTACCACTTAGTGAAAGACTAGCGTGTACCAGGCAGGATACAGTATGTATCACAGTAACACAGACACTAGCTCTAACCCTCAAAGGCTCTTTGAAATGGAAAGTGACATCTTGTTTTGTTAATGAGGAAGAGAAGTTCGGTCAGCAACCTGTGGTCTTACAACAGTTGATTCAGATTGGAAGCACAGTCAGGTGGGAGAACCAAGAGCAACTCTCAAGTTCCTTGTTGAGCTACGTTCTCTGTAAGCACTCAAACCACTGCTTTTCCTTCGGTGAATTGCACTTTTAATAGCTGGTGTCTTAGCCCAAGTCCAGCAAGGTGGGCCTATATCTTCTACTGGATCTTTCTCTTCCTTTCCTGCCCCACTTGAGCTTTGCGTTTCCTCCAGCCGTTTTACTTCTACCTGCCTCTGGAAGCTTCTGTAAGCTTCTGCCTCACCATCCCTGCTCCCCTCTCCCATTCCTCAAGCCCCGGGCAAACTCACACGTATTACTGACCCATTTCCTTCTGTTCCCAAGATTTCAGTTTCCACTTTTGTCACTCAAGTTCCATTAATCATGAAATCTGCATTTTCAGACCAGCATCTCCGTCAAAGCAGATGAGATTCTTGCTTGTCACAAACACTGAGAAGAGGTGGGTGTAGTGGTCATGTCATGTATCATAGCTTATTTATAATCACATCTTGGGAAGACTTCAGGAATTAAATCCCCCCCAAAAGCCTCCTCCTTTCTCCTCCCTAGTAGCCTAGCCATTCGTTAGAATTAGGTTATTTTGAAATCACCCCCTACTAACAACCTGTGGCAGATTTCTGAGTTACTTAGCAAATCACAGGAATCCTATGGAATTGCTCAGGAAAGGTTTTGCAAATGAAAATATTCTCTAAGGTGATCTAGTCACTAAGTCGTATCCGACTCTTGGGAACCCACCACTCACAACAGTTCCCATCAGACGCCCTTCCCTGATCTGCCCTGATCCCATCCTCTTGTGTTACCCGGTATCTTTGTGGGTGGGTGTCAGGCTCTTGATGACTTTTGATGGGTGAATATCTGATAACTGCAAAGCAAATTCAATGTAAGTCAACTGCAAAGTGAAACTGGAGATGTTACAAAAGGGATGGGAGTTCATGAAGTCAGTGGAACTGAGGTTGAAGGTCATCAGAATTGCATGTATGCTGTTTGGCAAAACTGGATTGTGAAGAACGCTTCAAAATTAAAGCCATAGACAAGGGTGAGGATGTCTGAGTTCTTCAAGAGAGAATGATTAGAATAACCAATGCTTTAGAGAGTCCCTTGAGAAAAGTGAGAAAGATTTTAAGTATTTTTCAAAAAGGATTCTCTTATTTGCCGTGAAAGTTAAATATGAAATCAAGAATGCCTGACTGTGCAGTCGTACAATAGTGTGGAAAAATTATGCCAAAGGAATCAGTACATGATTTATTCTTGGTTCTGGAATAACGATGACCTATATTTCAATAAATATAAGCAAAAATAAATCAATTTCTGTCATTTTCATTTTAGGTTTCAGTACAGTTGCTCAGTCGAGTCTGAGTCTTTGTGACCCCATGGACTGTAGCCCTCTAGGCTCCTCTGTTCATGGAATTTTCCAGGCAAGAATACTGAAGTGGGTTGCCAGTCCCTTCTCCAGGGGATCTTCCCAACCCAGGGATTGAATCCTGGTCTCGTGCGTTGCAGGTGGATTCTTTACCATCTGAACCCGCAGGGAAGCCTCCATACAGAGCCCCCAGTAAACCTGTTTTTCATTATTTAGTATGACATTTTGCTCTTCTTTTAAGCAGGTCCGTGCTCTGGAGTCTGAACTCTAGAAGATTAAGGGCCGTCTAGGTACCAGAGTACCTGCTCACAGGGAGCTTATGGTCTCACTGGTGAACCTTCTCTAACACTCTGGGGACGGGGCAGTGATGAAGGAGGGTCTCTCTTGCCAAATTTGACCCAGGGGTTGTGAAAAGGAAGGAGGAACCTTCCACTTCCGGTCAAGATCTGTAGCATCTTTAGTCTGGCCCCTGCCCCGCCCGCTGCTGTCAGGGACGGTTAACACGGCTCTTTTGCAGGCTTCCTGAGGCAGCTTGTGAAAAGCAAGTTGGGAATTCAGCAGAACACTGGGCTCTAACTGCTCCTGAATGAGACAGAATTAGAAAATGGCTTCAAATTGAAAACTTAATTTTCAATTAGCGTACATTCAGGCAGGAGTGGGAGGGATTAAGGGATGGCAGCTTGTTTGGTTAACACGCTTTTTGGAAGACATGCTCGAAAGCTATTAGTGGGGTTCCTCCTCCCCTCCCCCACCCCCCCTCGGCGGCTGCTCTGTAATTTGGCAGCCCCCTCGATCCCCCACTGTCTCAGGTGCAGATGGCAGCAGGGCCATCGCAGGAAGTGGGCTGCTGCCTGTCACCTCTAAGGCTGGCTGGTGTGCGTCATCCTCGCTGTGGACCCTGTGAGGTCACAGGTGAGCTGGCCACCTCTAAAGATGAACACCCTTCTGACAGCTTTAAAAAATACGTTGGGGGGGGGAATTATTTCTCTTTCTCCCACATGTTGGATCAGCTTATGAAGCTCAGTTAGTTCAGTCGCTCAGTCATGTCCGACTCTTTGTGACCCCATGGACTGCAGCACTCCCGGCCTCCCTGTCCATCACACACTCCTGGAGTGTACCCAGACTCATGTCCCTTGAGTTGGTAATGCCATCCAGCCATCTCATCCTCTGTCGTCCCCTTCTCCTCCAGCCTTCAGTCTTGCCCAGCATCAGGGGCTTTTCCAGTGAGTCAGTTCTTCGCATCAGGTGGCCGAAATATTGGAGTTTCAGCTTCAGCAACAGACCTTCCAATGAACACCCAGGACTGATCTCCTTTAGGATGGACTGGTTGGATCTCCTTGCAGTCCAAGGGACTCTCAAGAGTCTTCTCCAAGAACACAGTTCAGAAGCATCAATTCTTCGGCGCTCAGCTTTTTTTATAGTCCAACTCTCACATCCATACATGACCACTGGAAAAACCGTAGCCTTGACCGGACGGACCTTGGGCAGATACACTCAGTGTGGGTTCAAACTGTGGAATGTGTGATAAGAGACTGAGGTAGTAAAGAGAAGGTTTCAAGAGTGGGTGTGGGGTGCCCCTGGTTGTCTAGTGGTTAAGAATCAGCCCATCAATGCAGAGGACACGAGTTCGATCCTCTGTGAGACAACTACTAAGCCCCCGCACTCTAGATTCCGTGCTCCATAACAAGAGAAGCCGCCACAATGAGACACCCATGTACTGAAATGAAGAGTCGTCCCCACCCCACAACTAGAGAAAGCCTGTGTGCCAGAATGAAGATGCACCAGAGCCCAAAATAAAGTTAAATAATACATTTGTAAACAAAAAGAATTGGTATAAAGTTGGGTGGAGGAGATGGCAGAGGTTGTCCATCAGGACAGGAGCACTTTATCTGTCCTCTGACCCCTTCCTTCCCATCTTTAATTTTTAAAAATACATGTTATAGGCCATGCAGTCTGATATGCAGGATCGTAGCCTCCCAACCAGGGCTCAAACCTGTGCCCTCTGCCTTGGGAGTGGGGAGTCCTAGCCGCTGGACCACCAGGGAAATCCCCTCTGTCTTTAGGCACAGTTCTTGTCTGCTTCCCTCCCTTTACCCCTTTTCCTAATCAGAAGTACTTTTCCAGGCTGAGAATGTTCTGGCAACCATAGCTGATTCCCCTTGGCTAGCTCCATTTTCTCCCAACACTTTGCTGCCTGTTATGAGTTCACCATGGGGTCAGGGTCTCCACAAAGCAGCCAGCACTAACATTTGAACGCGTTAACGGGTGTGTTTACAAGCATCCTAACTGGAAATCTGTAGTTCAGTCAGCAGAACAATCATTTCGTTAGGGAGTTCCTTCTGTCCTGAGGAGGCTGGAGGAAGTGCGCTGCCGTGATTAGACATTCCCCTTCAGAAGTCCCAGGCAAGGCTGTGACTGCTCGGGAGGCGCTTTTTTCATCTTCCTTCCAGTGCTTCTCAGATACCGCAAAGGCGGCTGCAAGTGTTGGAAGCAAGCGGCTCATTTCTGTGGCAGACGTGGCCGCTGGCTCCGCAGCTCTGTCACTGGGGCTTTCCTGACTTCTTCCCCGGCCTTGGCTCACATCCCAGCCCCAGCTCCTGGTGACATCTGCTGCCCACAGATGGGCCTGAACCGATTCCAAGTGCCTTTCCTTAAGGCCCTCTGCCTTGCTGAGGGTAGCCCTATAGGCTAATTTCTGCGACCTTCTCTCAAAGGAACGGGTGTCTCCGGCCGCCACCGGTTCCTCCCCAAGGTTAAACTCCTCTCCAGAGAGGCGATCACTGCACGCTGTTTCTTCATTAGTCTTATCTCGCCCACGAGCTGCTCCTGTTAATCCTTTCTCTGCCATCCAGGCTGTAGCCTTCCAGCCGGTTTCTGAGAAGTGCTGCATTTAATTGAAGAAAAGATGAGTGAGAAAATTAGTGGCTCAAATGCTAACACAGGCTTCCAAAGGAGAATGGGGAGAAGTTTTTTTTTTTTTTTAAAAAAAAACAACTTCTGCTAGACAGACACTGGGGAATCTTAACATCCTGGAAGCGATTGACTTAGAGAAATATAACTGAAAATTAGGATTTGGGCGCTTGAAGGAGTCTTAGAAAGAAGTCTTGTAATATGATCCTTTTATAAACGACTAAATAGGCTAAAGGGCCTGCCCAAGTGACTAACTAGAGAATGGTGGAGGGAGGTGCCTTCTTCAGCCTAAGGCCTGGAAGTTTCCTGCTTTATTCACCAAACCACACAGCCTGTCTTTTCTTCCCTCTGTGAAAACATCTGAGAAAGTTTTGGGAGATGATATCAAAACTCACCTACTTACACTCTTTTAAAGGTGACATTTTGCTTCTTCCCAGGATTTAGGGACACATCTAAGGAGAGCTGTTTTGGTTGCAAGAGACAGAAATAAATATAACTTGTCAGAAAGGAGAATTGATTAGCCTATAGAATCTAAGGGAGGCTGGCTAATCAAATCCTAGAAATACAGGAAGAGAAAAGACTAAAAGAAGGGCTGCAGCATCACTAGTCCTCTCCTATTTGTCACTGTGTCACCTACACTTTTTCTCACTAGAGACTGCTTCTTTCTTTTCTTTTTTTTTTTTGTACAAAGCCAGGGGAACCATTGCTACCAGTGGTTCTAAGTTTTCTGTCTTATAGCTCTTACCATTGGAAACAACTTAATCAGACAATCTATGAGTCCATCCTTGGAAAGCATCTGATTGGCTGAGGAAGATGGGAGGAGTTGGGTGGCTTCCCCTGAGCCGATCAATTGCAGGGGACTGGATAGAATATCATCTGCTCTGTTTGAGTCTGTGGCCCAATGCAGGATAAATCATTAGTGGTCATGGGTTGTGATCTTTAAGAATGTGACTACTCCTATATAGACTTCATGATTAGAGTTTGTACGTGAGGAGGGTGGGCAGGGAATGACATTTCCATCAGAAATCAGATCTTGGGTAGACACAATGATAGCAATTTCACCATAGGGCATAAATCTGTCCCCTTTCATTTGATGAATTCTGTTTCACCTTGATGTTCCTCTCTATGGAGATTCTGAGATGACACAATTTAAGACACAAATTTCTATTTCTTTAGTATTGTCAACCACCTTTCCAAATATGAGGTAATAGAAGTTGGCAAAATATAAGGCAAGCAAAATGCTTGTTGAAAGCATCTCATTGGACTGGTCAAATTTGGAAAGGAGAAGCATAAACTTATACCCTGCTACAGTTTAATTAATCTAATCCTTGAATTTAGAAGTTAAAAAAATATTTTTATTGATGAGTTTTTCATTATTTGTGCCTTTATTGAGCCAGGTTCTGGTTATCAGCCCTTCCATTGGTCTATCCTAGAGTACCCTGGGGTCTCAAAATGACGTTAATACCTTTGTATCACTGATGGGATTTAGGAAAGTTCATATTTTACTTTTCATAATGACTCTTAGATTATAGCATTTATCATAAGTTATTGCTGCTATGAGACTATAAACCTTTCATTCCTTCTCCAAGTTTGTAGCTTTCCTGATGCAAATGGACATTCTTATGGTTCTAGTGATTATTTTATCCCTTTTATCAGTGAAAGTACAATTAGATCAGCAGTCAATAGAATAAGAATCTTGATAAAATCAACACATTGAGTGCTTACAATGTGCCAGTTACTCTAAACTTGATGTGTTTAACTTACTTGGTCCTCATAAGAACCCCAGTAGTCTCGTACAGTTAATAACCCTCCCTTGTAGATGGAGATAGTGATGTGGACAGGTTAAGCCACTTGCTCAGGGCCCCACAACTAGACAGTGTCAGAGTTGGGATTTGAACCAGAGCCCCCTGAATTTGTGGTATGTGTATTAAACCTTCATGCTATTCTAAGTGGCTTAGACATTATTATGTAGCTAGACACTTATGTGGCTAGACACTATTATGACACTTAAGGAGTTTTAGAAAAAAAATTTGTTCTACTTCCTCAAATACTATACCTACCTGTTGAATTCTGACTTTGATTTAATTCAAAATGTTTGTTTTACCATCAAAAATGGAAAGAATCCTGGGAACAACATCCTATTGATTTTATAAAAAAAATTTATGTATTTATTTATTTATTTGGCTGTTCTGGTCTTGGACCTTTGTTGCAGCATGAGAGATCTTTTTTAGTTCTGGCATGGGTACTCTAGTTGTGACATGTGGGAACTAGTTCCCTGACCAGGGATTGAACCTGGGTCACCTACATTGGGAGTGTGGAAACTTAGCCACTGGACCACCATGGAAGACCCCAGCCTATTCATTTTGATTAGTAAGTTACCCTCAAATTTAACTAATATTTCTTAAGCACCTACTATGTGCTATAACTCATTTACCTGCTAAATTAGTACCACAAAATGAGTAGTATAATATCCATTTTAGTGAGGAAAAGAAGGCTTAGTTAGCTTGAAAGTGATAGTTGCTCTTGGCAACTCCATGGACTGTATGTAGCCTGCCAGGCTCCTCTATCCATGGAATTCTCCAGGCAAGAATATTGAAGTGGGTAGCCATTCTCTTCTCTATGGAATCTTCCCAACCCAGGGATGGAACT
Source organism: Antilocapra americana (assembly GCA_007570785.1). NCBI lineage: Eukaryota > Metazoa > Chordata > Mammalia > Artiodactyla > Antilocapridae > Antilocapra > Antilocapra americana. Next base: position 16,767,921 of record ML663010.1, on the reverse strand, counting down.
CATGTTTCTCTCATTGCAGGCAGATTCTTTACCGTCTGACCCACCAGGGAAGCCCCTTAATGTGATTGCTGAAGTCACAGGGAAATAAAGTGGGCAAGCCAGGATTTGAACCAGACTTGCCTCACTCTGAGCTAGTGCTTGCTGTCACTCTTGTGAATGAGTCTGTCAGATGTTTGCTGGTTGTCACTGCAGTTTTAATAAGAAAGGAAGGTGGTAAGCCCATGACATGGAGGACTTGCAGAGCCCAAGGTCTCAGCCCTTAAAAAGTCTGAGGAGGTTGATTCATGAAGTACAAGAAGGGCGTAAGTGACCAACTGTCCTAGAAAGTTCCAGTTCCCTCATTTTGTTGCCCGGAGAGAAGGGAAACATTTACCTAGGTAACGGTTTTTGGAAGGCTCTGGCAATTAGGGTGTTAATATTCTGTGTAGTCACAATTATGCTGTAACTACCAATTATGGGAAAACTCATCATTTTACTGTAATGTAATTACATTAAATAGCACCAGTCATGTCAGTGCCAAGACTGGGGCAGCCACTAATTATCCAGTATACCCAGACACCTCCGCCTGTCGGAATAATTGGTGTGAGGCAGTTTTACATTGCAAAGTTAGCCCCAGTTTTCCTTAGGAAAGGGTTTCTTGCCTTCTGATATTCCCCTGTGTGTGGAATTCATCTGTGTTTGTGATTGAGAAGCCAATGAGATGTTAACATCCCCGATCTAGGTGTGACTTTAGTGTTTTCCTAAAGGATTTGGGAGGAACATTTCTCTGGTAGGTTTCTCTGGCCCTTTGAGGGTGAGAACTCTGTCTTCCTTTCACTGTTGCTCGGGACAGAGAATAAGAATAGATGACAAACCTTGGTGGCGTCCCGTATGCCAGGACCATGCTACGTATTTTAAGTGTTATGTTATTAATTCTCAAAACAGCTCTATTAAAGAGATATTAAAATCCTCACTTAATAGAAAACTAGGATCAGAGAGGTGAGGCAACTTTCCCCAAATCATAGAAGTAGCAAGTTGTAGAGCCCACGTTCATTCTTTTCCCTAAGTCTGTGCTCTTTCCAGGCCTTCCCTCTCCTTCCTGGTAGGTGACTAATATTTATTGAATGAAGATGGAGCAGATTATACATGTTTGCCTATGAAAATGATGCTTTACTTGCTGGTCTATTTCACCAGCTTCTTCATATTTAGATCCCTGTTTTGGTTAATTTCTAAAAAAGAACTCTTTCCTTGGAACTTCCCTCGTGTTCCAGGGGTTAAGACTCCAAGCTTCCACAGCAGGTGGCACAGGTTCGATTCCTGGCCAGGGAAATAGGATCAAGCAAGCTGCATGGCCTAGCCAAAAATAAATAAGTAAAATAAAAAAAGCTCTAAAAAAATGACAGAAAGCCATGAGGTTATTTAATGTTTCTTAGAATGATAAACAAACAAATAAAAAAACTCCCTTCTTTCCTTCCTACATGATAATCTGATACCAGTTCTTTCCAGTATTTGGAGAGTGCCTTCCAGTGCGGGGTGTGTGTGTACGATGTAGGCATTTTTTTTTTAAGTCAGTCAGTTGTGAAATTGACCTGAGTGACTATCCTTGGGGAAGACCCAGGTCTTAGAAGGAAAAACTGAGCTTCTATGGGATGCAGAGATGCAAAGTTACGATGAAGTTCAAAAAGGTCTTATTTTCTTCTTTCTTTAATGTGTGATTTGGCTCCGACCTGATTTAAAAAACAGGGGAGGACAGCAGATGGTGTGATTTCTATTCACATATAAAATGCTTTTCCCAAGTGATCTGGAGGCCCTGGTGGGTTTTTAAGCTGAAATAACTGCTATTATTTTATTGTATTTTGTAGGCATATAGTACCTTGGTCATCCCTGAATGATTCCTTCTCCCCTCAAAGCCGCAGAGGCAAGCACAGGCACCCATGTTTAAGGGATGGGGAAACTGGAATGGAGGAGATGATTAAAAAGCAGATTCACCTCAGGAGGCATCAGCATAGGTCACCACGTCGTGAACCAGGGCCCCGGGAGCCAAGCCTGATGGAATTTAGCTCCCTCTCCACAGAAACAGGTATTATTACAGTGGAGGTCGGCGCCTGGCACGAATCCACTGCGGGACTGGGGGCTTCCTGCTGACCGACGGGCTTCACCTTTTCAAATGAATTTTCTTTGCTTATATGAAGTCTCCTCAGAGAGGCTTTTGTGGGCCTCTGTGGAGTCAGGGAAGTTAGACTTCTCCGTTTGGACCTTAGGATAGTAAGTGAAACAACAACTTGCCTTTTTAATTAACGTCTAGAAGAGGGAGTTGTTCCTTTGGAAAAGCCCTCAAGTGATGTCACAGAGTGGGCGAATCAGATAAATGAGGAAGCTGTTGGGTGCTACCCTTCCACCAGGAGAGGCTGGGAGGACGGCTGAGCTGGAGGCTGGAGGAGGGAGCATTCCAGGAAAAGTCGAAGCAGAAACGTGACCCCCATGGGAATGCTCCCAGCCGTGCTGTGTGTCCTGGAGTAATCAGATATCTAGGCAACAACATGACATTTTCAGAGTTAGCAGAATTTCCTCTATGTTTTGATATTAATTAAAAAATTCTTATTTACTTTTGTCCTTTTTCTTTTTTTCTGGTCACACCACAGGACGTGCAGGATCTTAGTTCCCTGCAGTGGAAGCGCTAAATCTTAACCACTTCTGCCAAGGAAGTCCCTACCTTTTATTCTAAAAGTCGTCCATGCTTATGATAAAATTCAAACAGTCATTGGAGATTTTAAATAAATGCCTCTTCTTCCTTTACACCTTTAGGATGAACACCTATAAATAGTTCTTATGTTATCCATCGAAGATCATTTAAAAAAAAAACAAGCATATATTTATGAGTGTATAAGTCATACTCATGTATTTCCACAGCTTGTGTTTTATATCTTGGACATTGTTTTATATTGTTAACTATAGTTTTACCTTGTTGGGTTAATGAAATTATTACAAATTATTACTGTACATTGATGTATCATGATTTACTCCCATTCCTTATCAATGGGCATTTGAGTGGTGGACAGGGTTATTTTTTTAAAAAGTCATTTAATTGCAAGCAATGCTACCCTGCACACTTTTTTGTACCAGTCCATTTTAGGAAGAGAAAGAGGAGGAGGTCATATCCACTAGATTTTGCTCTGTGTTAGGTAAGAGCATCATTTCCCCATGTTTAGAAACCTTATTCTGTTTGGACTTCAGTTTCCCTTAAATTTTTTTTCTGTGCTATAAGTTTATTTCAAGTGCATTTTAATGGAGCCAGTGGTGCAGAAAGAAGAGTATACCTTTCCCCAACTGGGTTCCCATTTACCTCCCTTCACACATCGTCTGCCACCTCTTCTTCAGCCCATGTGACATGTAAGAAACTTCAGTTGCACCGTATTTCATGTACCAATGGCATTTACTTTCAAACTATTGTTGATTACTTATAGAAGCTTACCTTCACTGTTCAATTGATGAATTAGCCTACCTGTACAAATTGGTTATCATTGGCCAGGATGATGTACATTCTAATATTTACCATTAAAATTAATGAAAATATTGTTCTATTTAATGGATTTTCCCATGCATGCTCCTGCTCAGTTGCTTCAGTTGTGTCAGACTCTTTGAGACCTGTGGCCTGTAGCTCACCAGGTTTCTCTGTTCATGAGATTCTCCAGGCAAGAATACTGGGGTGGGTTGCCTTGACCTCCTCCAAGGGATCTTCCTGACCCAGGGATCAAACTCATGTCTCTTGCATCTCCTGTACTGCAGGTGGATCCTTTACCCACTGAGCCACCATTAAATTAATTAAAAATAATGTTTTATTTAATGGCTTTTCCCATAGAGGCAGGATTTTCAGGAGTAAATGAGAGTCATTACATAGGGGATGGGTGTGTTGGATCATGGCCTGTTGAGCATGTCAGGAAATAAGACTCCCTGTCTTTAATCACTGGCCCTTTGTGGTCGAATGAGTAAATACATTCTCATTATGAAACTGCAGGAGGAAAATTTTTCAAATAGGCATTGCAAGGATTGTATAGCAACATCATTCATCTTCAAAATGGACGTGGCTTTGAGTATTTCCTTAGTTGAAATGGCCAGGAACAATGGAGCAATCTTCTTAAAAATGGACTTTAGACATGCCCATATTGGCTTTCTAGGATGATTTAATGTTGCTCTATGGTTTATTCAGGATTCTTGGAAAAGAAGAAACACTAGGTGCCCTGATGGGTTGTTCTAAGAGACAGGTGAATATTGGACAGGAAATATTGGAGCAACTGTGGAGTAGGAGGGCAGGGAGAAGGAGACCCTAGAGAAGGGTTGTCAGGAGGAGATGATCCAGGCTGCAGGAAGCAAGCACTGGAAAGCTGTGGAGTTTGACAAGTGGAGCAAAGTTGGGGAGCAGTTTGGTGTGGACCCATGGAAGAGAGGAGCTGGTTCTGGATTTCTAGGGATGGGGGAGAGGGGGCTAGAAATCATGAACTTGTGGAGGTGTGAGGGGGCCAATGGAAAGGCAACTCAACCCCAACAGGTGGAAAGCTCTGGACTTCTCTTTTTTTTAAAAAACAACTCTTTATTTTATATTGGAGTATAGGTGATTAACAATGTTTTGATAGTTTCAGATGGACAGCAAAGGGAATCAGCCATACATATACATGTATCCATTCTCCTCTAAACTCCCCTCCCATCCAGGCTGCCACATAACACTGAGCAGAGTTTCCTGTGCTCTGCACAGGTTGGACCTTGTTGAGTGTCCTTTTTAAATATAGCAGTGTGTACACGTCCATCCCAAACTCCCTAACTATTTCTTTTCCCCATCCTTCCCCACTCATAACCATAAGTTCATTCTCCAAGTCTGTGGTTATGTTTCTGTTTTGTAAACAAGTTCGTTTATGTCATTTCTTTTTAGATTCTGCATATAAGGGATATCATACCATATTTCTCTCTCTCTGACTTACTTCATTCAGAATGATGATCTCTAGTTCCATCTGTGTCACTGCAAGTGGCATTACTTCATTCTTTTTAATGGCTGAGTAATATTCCATTATACATACATACATACATATATATGCATACACACACCACAAACACTGGGGTGCATGCATCCTTTTGGACCATGCTTTTCTCTGGTTACATTGGATTTTGCTTTTCTGATGAGAGAGAGAAGTGAACACAGAAGAAATTAGAGACATATAGAGAGACAGAGACACAAAGAAGACAGAAAGAGAGAGAGGAGAGATACACAGATCATGAGAGAGAGAGAGAAAGAGAGAGGCAGAAGGAGTGGGGAGAGTGAGAAAGGGAGGAAGGAAGAGACACAGAGAGGATGAGAACAAATGAAAAGAAATAACAGCAAAGACGGAGACAAAGAGACATGGGGATCCTCAGAGAGACCATCAGTTGTTCCAACGAGAGCAGGATGCCATGGAACCAGGAAGTGAAGCCTATTAAGAAGGTGATTAAACAGTGGGAGCCCCGCCAAAGTCATCTTCTACAGAGGATGTGTCCTTGTCCTCTGGCTGCCCATTGGCCTTGGATCTCTGCTCTCATCCTCCAGCTGGCTGACTGCACAGACTTGGGCTAAAGAGCCACAAGCCAGCAGAAGCACTCAAAAGAGGTAAAGGATTGTGTATGGCAGAAATCAATACAACCTTGTAAAGCAATTTTCTTCTAATTAAAAACAAACAAACAAAGAAGTAAAGGTATGGGAAACCAGGAAACAGGGGCTTTGGTCATAACAAGGAAACACAGACGCCAACCATCCATCCATCCATCCATCCATCCAATCAGCCAGCATTTGCTCTTTCAATGGAGGTAGCAGAAAGGCCACAGGGTTTTTGCAAAGCTGTTTTTATTTTCTACTTTCAAAGCCCTATGTGATGTTGCCCTGACCTTTTCCTTCCTTTTTTTTTAAAATTAAAATTCATTATTAAAGCAGAGAGATTCCTTGTTTCTGGGTGTAGGTTGGGATTAGGCTCTTCCTGTTAGATTTTGGAAGTTCAAATTCTTGTACTTCAGCTACTAACTGGCTGCTCTTGGGCTTCCTGGTGGTCTGTTAGTATTAGTCGCTTAGCCGTGTCTGACTCCTTGTGACCCCATGGACTATAGTGGGCCAGGCTCCTCTGTCCATGGAATTCTCCAGGCAAGAATACTGGAGTGTGTTGCCATTTCCTTCTCCCGGGGATGTTCCTGACCCTGGGATTGAACCCAGGTCTCTTGCATTGCAGGCAGTTTCTTTACTGTCTGAGTCACCAGTGAAATCTGCCTGGTGGTCTGGTGGTAAAGAATTCACCTGCCAATGCAGGGGACATGTATTTGATCCCTGATCCGGGAAGATCCCACATGCAACTAAGCCCCTGTGCTGTGACTTAACACTGAAGTTCAAGCCTAGAGTCCAACAACCCAGGCATAGCAATGAGGACCGAGCATAGCGAAAAATCAATCGATCAATCAATCTTTGGGAACTTCCCTGGTGATCCAATGGGTAAGACTTGAGCTCACAGTGCAGGGGGCTGAGGTTCTATCCCTGATCAGGAAACTAGATCCAGCATACCACAGCTAAGATCTGGCCCAGCCAAATAAATAAAAAAAAATAGATACTAAGTGGCTGCCCCTTTCACCATGCAACAAAACCACAAATCAGAGACAATGTTAGCAGAACAAATTCAGCCCTTTACTTCATTAAAATGTGGCAGGACCCAGTGGGATGGGAGGCCCTGATGCTCCAAGGTTTGGTGAGTGGATGTGACATCCTGCCTCCCCTCTCTTGCTGGTGACTCCATGACCCTAGCTGCAAGCTCCTTCCATTCAAGCTGGAAACGGACCTGTCCTGAGTCTGGGGACGAAGGCACCAGCCCACTCTCCAAATGCTTATGAAGAAAGGCATTTCCCACTGCTCTGCGTCTTATGTCAGAGGAAGAATGGAGGATGGGAGTAGGAGCAAGACGTTTGTGGTTTTGTGAAAGTGAACACTTCAGACGTGAAAGCTCTTGGTGTTTGGTGTATTCCTAAAAGTGGGTACAAAATGTTAGGTCGTCTCATCTTTGGAGGACAGCAGAACCCCAAAAGCCACAAAACAGGGGGAAACATAACAGAAATCTTTACATTTTTGGCCTGAAAGTGATGAAGTCTACTTGGTTTTCCATGAGCCAGAAATCAGCGAAGGAAAGAGGCTTCACAGCCATTCACATTTTTGTATCTTCAATTTCCATTATCAATTAAAAGACAGTAAACTCTTTTCCTGAATAGAAGTGCAATTAGATCTAATAATGAAATCATCAAGTACTACTGAGGTGGAACTTGGCAGTAATTAGTTTTTTGATACATAAATACAATTTCCAAATGCAATTTGTCCCTAAGCCCAGGCTGCTGATTTAATTCACGGTGTCTGCTCTTACAACGGGATGCACAGAGAATGTATTCCAGTTCCTCAGGGCTGTGTCTCTCCACGGAGAACGAGTGAATTGCCTGACAGCTGAAATCATTAGTTGGACATGGAGAGGAGGTGGTGTTCGTCTTTTCTGGGAATCTGGAGTGGGGGGTGGGTGTGCCCCCAGGAGCTCATTGACATCCAAATCTCTCTATCAGGAGACAAGCTGATGCTTTCTGCCTGTCCTTTAGCTATGCCTGTCTGTCTGTCTCTCCCCTTCCTTTCTGTCTCTGACACTGTCCCATCTACTTATGTATTCCTTCAAGCAAGCAAGCAAGCTATGTTGCTTCAGTCGTGTCAGACTCTTTGCGACCCCATGCGGTCCTTTGCGACCCGCCAGGCTTCTCTGTCCATGGGATTCTCCAGGCAAGACGACTGCAGTGGGTTGCTATTTCCTCCTCCAGGGGATCTTCCTGATGCAGGGATCAAACCTATGTCTCTTGCATTCCCTGAACTGGCAGGTGGGTTCTTTACCACTAGCGCCAACTGGGAAGCCCACGTATTCCTTCATTCAATATTAATTGATGGTCTAGGAAATTCTCTGGCCGTCCTGAGGTTAGGACTCTGTGCTTTCACTGCTGATGTCCCAAGTTTGATTCCTGGTCGGGGAACTAAGATCCCACTAGCTATATGGTGTGGCTGAAAAAATAAAGAAGAAACAATTATTTTAAAAATATGTGTTTATTTAGGGTCTATTCTGTTAGGTGCTGAGACATAGCAGTTGAGAAGGAAAGCAGACATAGTTTCTGTCCTCAAGGGACTGTCTGTCTAGTGTGTGATTGCTCAGTTGCTTCAGTTGCGTCCAACTCTTTGCAACCCCATGGACTCTGTAGTCCACCAGGCTCCTCTGTCCATGGCATTCTCTAGGCAGAACACTGGAGTGGGTTGTCATGCCCTCTTCCAGGGGATTGCCCCTACCCAGGGATTGGACCCAGGTCTCCTGCATCTCCTGAATTTCAGGTAGGTTCTTCACTGGTGAGCCACCTGGGAAGTCCAGTCTAGTATTCAACAGTAAAGAACTATTTGCTACTTAGCATTACTGTAGTGCTATGAAGGGTTCTGTGAGAATGTAAAAGAGGTCTCTATCCCAGTCTGAGGGTTCAAGAGAGATTTCCCTGAGGAACTGAGAGCTTTGATCTGAAATAGGAACAGAATTTGGGCAGAGAATCTAGGGAAAGTCATCCAGGTAGAGAGAAGGCCAAGAGGAAGCTGAGTGCAGTAAAGAGATGTTGAGGATGCCACCAGTGAGGACCAGAGGGAGGAGGAAGCAAGAGAGGTGAGGCGAGGCCATGCAGTGGTAGAGGGCAAGATCCCTCAGGGCCTGCAGCCCTTGTTTAAGGTTTAAAATTAGGAGTTCTTTGAAGATTTTAAAAATAGAGGAGCAATATGATTCTCCTTTATTAGTCACCAGGCTCCTTTAAACTTCGGTAATGATGTCCCTCTTAATTTGGAAGATCTCTTTGATCACTCTTCAAGACAGTTTCCACCATCCCTCAGCATTTTCAGAGATTCCAGCTGGGAGGAAAGTATAGTGAGTGACAGACTCGCCATCAGTGACTTGTGATGTCAGAATTTCAATGTTCCGGCGCTTTGCAGCCCTAGCAATCATAATCAAAAGCACTTCAGGCAAAGGTTAAAGATTCATGATTTGGATTCATCAGATAAGAAGAGTAGCAGCTTCTAGATGAATGAATATGTTTACCAAGCGTTGACAGAGAATGATATTCACCAAACGCACCCCCACCTCCTGCAACTGCTGCCTTCCTAACCCAAATATTCTGAAGAGTACTCAGATCATTCTTTTTTTCTCTCTCTTAAGGCTTGAGCCATGGGTACCTTAGAACTGACTTTGAGTTCTTTCTACAAACACCAGAGTAAAGTGTCTGTTGATCCAGTTTTCTACATGACTGGAGATCATACTTCTCGTTTAAACCAATGTGTTGATTAGGAAATGGTAAGCTTCTGTAACAAAGAGGTCCCAAAACAGAGCAGTTTAAAGAGCCAAAAAGTAAATTTCTCTTTTACATAACGTTCCAGATGTGAGCAGGCCAGGTCAGGTCTTATCTTGGTTGTTTGGATCCCAAGTTCCTCGCAAGACATTACTCCTCTATCCCCCGGCACTTTGTCAGCAGCAGCATAAACGATACTGGGTTATTGCTGCATGGAGATGCTAGTTGGTGAGCAAGTGGGTGGAACTTCCCAGAAGTCGTGTCCAGGTATCTCTAAGTGGTACACATCACTTCTACTCAGATTCCACTGGTGAAAATTTAGCCCATAAGGAGAACATAGGCTTCTGTGGTCATACCTAACTGCCAAGGACACTGTGAATTATAATCTATGTGGCTGGCTGAAGTGCTACTGCTGTGGAAGAAGGGAGAGTGAATTTTGATGGATAATAAGATTCTCCAACCACACCCAGTGTGCAGCGTGACTGCGCAGTGGCCCCAGTTATTCACATCTTCTTCTATTAGTACTCTTTGCAATGTGACATGGAAGCTTCTCCCACCAAGAAATGATGAAATCTTTTTTTCCAGTCCCTTGAATTTGAGCTGGTATTGTGCTCTGCTTTAGTCACTGGAGTATAGTAGGAGTGACGGTGTGTCATTAAGCCTGAACCTCAGGGAAATTTGTGTGCTGTCCCGGACCTTTGTCTCCATCACTAAGGCCATCTTGAACATGTCCTGATAGTTGGTTGACCCCCACATCTGTGAGAAAGCCATGCCAAACTACACAGAGATGCCTATGGGTGTATCACTGTGTCCAGCTGAGACCAAAAGAGCTGCTTGCTGATCCACAGACCCGTGAACCATAATAAAGGCTTTTTGTCTTAAGCTGCAGGGTTTGGGTCATTTGTTATCTCAGCAATTAGATAACTGATCCAACTTTAGCTATTTTCTCACTATCTTTCTGTAGTCGCTGGGACTGGTTAAAAAGGAAGATTAAGGATGTGCTACCAATACAGAAGGATTAAACTGGAAGTTTTGATAAAAGTAATGAGATAGATAGTCCTCAGTTACCAAAATAGGTTGTGGTATAGACCAAATGTGGCTTCCCAGCTGGGGCTAGTGGTAAAGAACCTCCCTGGCAATGCAGGAGACATAAGAGATACGGGTTTGACCCCTGGATTTGAAAGATTCCCTGGAGAAGGCAATAGCAAACCACTCCAGCATTCTTGCCTGGGAAATCCCAAGGACAGAAGAGCCTGGTGGGCTACAGTCCATGGGATCACAAAAGAGTCAGACACGACTTAATGATTAAAAACAATAGCAACAACAACAATAGATAGTAGATATTTAAGGAGTGTGGAGTAAATAATTTATTGACCTAAAATCCTTGCCTTTAAAGAGCTTACTGTGTACACTGAGGAAACAGTAGAAAAGAAAATTATAAAATAGTGTAAGTGGTATAATTTTTGTTTAAAAATACATATATATATCAGTCCATGGACCAAAAATAATATCTGAAGAAGTCTGCACTAAATGGTTAATAGTGGTTACCTTGTGAAGTCAGATTACGGGGAACTTTTTCTACATAATATATTTCTAGAAGGTGTTATACCAAGCAAAAGTATGTTAGTCATTTAGTGTTTCAGTGTTGAGTCAGGGAAAACAATAGGATATAAATAAGAGAACGGAAATTTTGTATATGATGCAAGACTGTGTGTGACTAGTTTTCAAATGCATGCAGCAAAGACTTCCCAGGTGGTGCCAAAGTAAAGAATCTGCCTGCCAATACAGGAGACGCCGGATACTTGGGAAGATTCCCTGAAGGAAGAAATGACAACCCACTCCAGTATTCTTGCCTGGAAAATTCCATGGACAGGGGAGCCTGGCGAGCTACAGTCCATGGGGTTGCAAGGGTCAAACACAACTTAGCAACTGAGTGTGCAGAGCATTCTGCAAGGTGACAGGAGTTCAGTGTGAATCTCAGAACATGCACTGGGCTGGTCAGGGAAGCCTCTAGCAATAACACTTCGAATCTTACTCATTATTCTGGGCTTTGAAGTAGATTTCCAAAAGGCATCCAAGTCCTAATCTTTCTATTTGATCTTGGGATCTTGTTGTTCTTAGAAAAGCCAAAGCCATCTGTTTTGGGAAGATGGTACTCACCTCCAGCTGCTAATTTGGACTTCTAAACCATTTTAAAAATTAATGGCTGTATAAAAGGTTTGCAACTCCCTCTTAAGAGTTTAATATCATATTTATAAACTCAGTCCATGTTGAGTTCCAGCATATTGCAAATAATTTACAGTGTTGTCCTGCTCAGAGCATAACTAATGTGGATTCACAGCTGTGCAGATAACTTTTCCTATCAGCAGATGATAAACTCTAAGTGGTCCCATTAGGATGATGGGAAATAGTCCAGATTTTAAAAGCTGCACTGGGGCAACTGGGAGGGAAATTCTCCAGCAATGAATTCTCTTACCTGGAAACCATCTCAGTCTGATAAACATAGCCAGCCTCATTGCTGCTGGTTATTATACCTAGGATGAGTGGTCTGGTCATGAAGTTTATGGCCCTTTTGTTGGGCCACATGAACACTTCCCCAAGCAGTGGCTAAATATCAATAGTTTGGAAAGTGGGTCATCCAGCCCAGGGATCTTGAGGTCAAAAGGCAGGATCTGGAATGGCTGAATAGTTGGAGGAAGGTTGTGGATCTGGCTCTGGCTCAGTTTGCTCCATGAGGATTATTTGCATAATGGGTATGTTTACTTGTTTCACCTGTGCCTCAACATCTTTTTAGTAATTTCTTGGTGTATTTTAAGATCACGTAAACTAGCTCTGCTCTTCCCAAAAAACCAGGTGTGAGGTTCTTACACAATATTGTCTGCATCTTAAGAGTCCTAATTACACTGGTTCCATTGAGAGCCTTTTGGATGAAGCATCAAGGGTGTTTGATACTAAATTTAAATTGTAAGCCTAGCTGAAAATTTTGCACCCTGTTTTGTTCAGTGAGGGAGTCTGTTTTCACTATGATTTTTGTTTGTTTTTGTCAAACATTGATTAAGGAGTACCTATAATATACTAAGGATGGCACTTGGTGATAGGGATTATATATATAAATTATATATGGCTCAGCTGGTAAACCATCTACCTGCAATGTGGGAGACCAGGGTTCGATCCCTGGGTTGGGAAGAGCCCCTGGAGAAAGAGAAAGACTACCCACTCCAGTATTCTGGCCTGGAGAATTCCATGGACTCTGTAGTCTATGGGGTCACAAAGGGTTGGACACAATTGAAAGACTTTCACTTTCACTTCAAATGTATAAAACCATCAACAACTGTCTTTTGTTTATCCTGTTGTCTCAGCCTAGAATTTCCTCCCTACTCATGAACCTGTTACTTTGGTTCCATGCTGTTGTGCTGTGCTAAGTCACTTAAGTTGTGTCTGGCTCTGTGTGACCCTATATACAGTAGCCTGCCAGGCTCCTCTGTCACTGGAATTCTCCGGACAAGAATACCAGAGTGAGTTGCCATGCCCTCCTCCAGGGGATCTTCCCAACCCAGGGATCGAACCTGCATCACTTACGTCTCCTGCATTAGCAGGAGGGTTCTTTACCACTAATGCCACCTGAGAAGTGCTTTGGTATCATATCCAGAGCAAATTTAAGCACTACTTTTCTGTTTAAATTGTGTCCTCTTGGGTCCTGGTTTCTGACAAAGCATCTCAGGAACCACCATAAGAGGCAGGAGAGAGAATCTAGAGAAGATTCTGGGCTGGTTGGTCCTAACCAGGGCAGCTGTAGCTCCTATTCTATATTTGATAGATGAGATTTTTTGGTAGGGGGCAGATATTCATTGATGTTGGACTTGGCTTTATGATATGCTTTGGCCAAAAAATGTGAATAGATGTGACAAGTTATCTTTTCTGAATCTGACCTTAGAGAGGCATGGCTCTTTCTACTCACCCTTCCCGAGAGCTTTCAGATTCAGCTATGAGAAGAATATGCCCGAGGAAGTTGCAGTTCTTCTAGCCTGATCCCCAGAGTGAGACACATAAGGCATAGCCAGACACATGTTAATAACAAACTTACTGTGTGACACTGATATGTTTGTGGTTGTTTATGATGCAGTAGCAATTGATCGATACACACCTCTAAATAAGAGCTCATTTGGAGTAAGGATTTATTCATTCATTTGTTCCTTCATTAATTAAAAAAATATATTGAGTCTCCTGTACATACCAGATAGAACACCACTGGAATAGGTGGTTTTTAAAATCTATTGGCTTTGCTTATCTTCTTGACTTCTGCTCTTTACATTTGATATAAAGGGGTTTATGGTCATTTATATATATATATCTGTATGGGCTTCCCTGGTGGCTCAGATGATAAAGAGTCTGCCTGCTATGCAGGAAACGTGGATTCGATCCTGGGTCGGGAAGATCCCCTGGAGAAGGGAATGGCTACCTGCTCTAGTGTTCTTCCTGGAGAATTCACGGACAGAGGAGCCTGGCAGGCTACAGTCCAGGGGGGTCTCAAAAAGTCAGACATGACTGAATGACTAACACTTTCAATTCGTGTGTATATAGACTGAGAAATAAAATCAAGCCACAAAATCAAAAAAGAAAAACAGCACCAAAAATATCAGTTTGAGAAGTGACAAAGAACTGACAAGAAACAAGTGTCAACCATATGCAAATACAGGTAGTTCAAAGCCATCTGTTACAGAAAGACCTGCCCCGTGATGAGAAAACTGGCTACTAGAATCTACAATTCCAGTTCTCGCTCTGGGAATTGTGTGCCAAAGGAGTCTGCGGCAGTCAGAGGCAAGGAGCGGCTGATAGGACAAAGCTAGCTTTCCTCTGCCCTGTGTGATGAGAGTCTATCTTTCAGGCCTGGGGAAAGTGCCAGAGCTGGTCTGAATGTATTTAGAATGAATCTTCTTAATGATCTGTCAAGTTCAGCGAAATTGCCAGACCTGGGCTTTAATAACTTCCTGGTTTTTAGTACCTGAGCCTATAAAGATGATATACAGGCCACAGAGGATGGAGAGTGGCTAGGGTTTGGTGAAAAGGCAGGGGCAGGGAAGTTGGAACTGCCATCAGGGTAGGAGGCATGTGTAAAGCTATCCATCTGGGTTTCCTGGCTGCACACCTGTCTTTGCAGCTGGAGACACGGGGGTGGGGAAGCGAGAGGTGAAGCAGCCAGGGACTCAACTGGGAAATAGACGAAGCTTGAATATGGAGGCCCTCTGGCCTGCCTTTTTACAAAGCCTTCAGAAAACTAAGATCGTGGCATCTGGTCCCATCACTTCATGGCAAATAGATGGGGAAACAATGGCAACAGTGGTAAACTTTATTTCTGGGGGCTCCAAAATCACTGCAGATGGTGACTGCAGCCATGAAATTAAAAGATGCTTGCTCCTTGGAAGAAAAGTTATGACCAACCTAGACAGCATATTAAAAAGCAGAGACATTACTCTGCCTACAAAGCTCTGATAGTCAAAGCTATGGTTTTTTCAGTACTCATGTATGGATGTGAGAGTTGGACTATAAAGAAAGCTGAGTGCTGAAAAACTGATGCTTTTGAACTGTGGTGTTGGAGAAGACTCTTCAGAGTCCCTGGGACTGCAAAGGGATCCAACCAGTTCATCCTAAAGAAAATCAGTCCTGAATATTCATTGGAAGGACTGATGCTGAAGCTGAAACTCCAATACTTTGGTCGCTTGATGCAAAGAACTGACTCACTAGAAAAGACTGATGCTGGGGAAGACTGAAGGTGGAAGAAGAAGGGGACGACAGAGGATGAGATGGTTGAATGTCATCACCGACTTAATGGACATGAATTGAGTAAACTCCAGGAGTTGGTGATGGACAGGGAAGCCCGGCATGCTGCAATCCATGGGGTCACAGAATCGGACACGACTGAGCAACTGAACTGAACTTGAATCCTGCCTTCTCTTGTTCCCATACTTTATTCTCATCCTCTTTCCCATCTATCCTATTTTCCTCTCTCAATGGCATTTGCCTGTCTTATAAGTCAGTGTCTTAGGACTCAGTGGTGTTTCAGAGTCGCATGGAGCAGCAGTCCAGACTCTACATTTTATAGGTAGGAAATCTGAAACTGACTTCATTGCCCAGCAGGTCAGTTGCAGCCTCAGGACTGGGTCTCTTGATCTCAGATGACACTGTCTCCAGTACTCAAGTGGGAATTAATTTCTGCTAAAGGCATGGAACATTATCATCACCCCAAGACTCTTGAAGAAGAAAAAATATAATAGTAAAGGTACAAAAAGATGAAAGCATAAATCATGAAGTTTCAGTTTCCAAATATAGGCAAGAAATAAAAATATCTCTGGAGTGATGAGAACCTCCAATACATCTCAAATTAAACTCCGTCTACTCTCCTAATTTTCCTGGGGAAAGGGGGATCTTTTTGAATGAGAGAGCCCCAAAATCAGCTTGTTGTGAAAGAGGGACCATCTTTTCAGAAGTTCTGTATACACAGCCACTTTGAGGGCGCTTTGTTGTTCAGTCATTAAGTCGGGTCCGACTCTTTGCAACCCCATGGACGGCAACACGCCAGGCTTCCCTATCCTCCACTAACTGGAATTAGAGATGGAAATAGAAATTAAATTTAAAATCACATTTCTAGCATACCTGAGCTTCTGGTTTGCAATTGACCCCAGTTTTCCCTATTCTTTAATTTATCCACAAGTTCTGTTTTGTGATGAAGTCATTGCTTCTTTAGATCTCTTTATTTCCAGTGTCAGCACCAGTAGTTGGCTTTCTTGATACTAAGCAGTATTTTTCTTTTACAACTCCATGCAAGTTACTGAATCCAGAGGAAAAGTAGTGGCCTTGGGAGGCTGAGGTCAGATGATACATCAGGCTCACCCATCAAATGATTTGGTCCAGAACAACAGTTTTGTGACCCAAGGTTCAAATTCTGGCTGAATGGCTTTAAGAGTTATTCCATATTCTGAACCTTCTGTATTACCTGCAAATATTAAATCTGGGAATGTCCAGAATATAATGTGCCATTTCCCCCTTTGAACCATCTCCCAAATGCCTACACTTCCCCTGACCCCATCACAAAGAAGAGAGTTAAGGGTAGGGTCAGAAGGTTTCAGTGAGTATTGGTACAGTTCCCTTTTTTCCTTCTTAAGGATGTTCTCAGTACCAGCATCAACATGGTTTATAATGTATTAATGCTAATATGTTCTAATAAAAGGAATAAAAGAATGGAATAACATTTCTTTGGACATTCTGTATTTTCAAGTTTATGAACAAGCTATCCTGAGTTTTGCTTTTGGGATCACCAGGGTTGCCTTTTCTTCAATTCAAAAAGAAAAAGGTATTGGTGTAATTAGAGATGGTGTAATGGTGCAATCACAATATTGGGGGGTAGAGCTGTTGAATTTAGTTATTTTCTTGGCCATGGCAAAACTCAGAGTAGGTAATGTACAGATAAAGGAAGAAGACGTAAATAATGAAACAGATTTGTTCTCTTTTCCATTAGCTTATTCAAATCTTAAAAGAACCGCCCCCCCTGACCTTTTTTTGTGTGTGTGTCTGGACAGCACAGAACATGGTATTTAGTTTCCTAACCAGGGCTTGAACCCAAGCCCCCTTCAGTGGAAGACACTGGAGTCACAGAATCTTAACCACTGGACCATTAGAGAAGTCCCTGAAAAGATACTTTGAAGGTGATAGGAATCCCCTGGTGGTCCTAGTGGTTGGGACTCTGTGCTGTTGGGTCCAGGGTTCAGTCCCTGGTTGGGGAACTAGGATCCTGCAGGCCACACAGTGTGGCCGAAAAACCCAGAAAACAAAAACAAAACAAATCCCTTAAGATCCCCAAAAGGTGAAGGGACATAATTCTCATCTGACTGTAATGTTTATTAACCATCTCACACTCAGGCAAGTTTCCTTCTAATAGAGTCGACCGCATTAGAACTTTGTAGGGAGCCACCTACCTGCACAGGTTCTGTGGACAACAGAGTGAATCCTTGTGGAAATGGTCATCTGTCATTTCTGCTGGGAGGCCACCAGGCAGGGCTGCTACAGGTGGAACAGTTCCTCTTTCCTTAGAGACTGGCTCTGATGGCAGGACTCAGGTACCTACTATGAGTCCTCTGTTGAGTACCAGTGAGTCAGTCGCCTGGCAAAACTTCAGTCCAACGTGGCTACTGGGCTCTCAGAACACATCCCATGCGTGTAGATTGAGATGGACAGTGGGAATGGCAGAGAGGATTTCTGGAAAACTCTCCCGTGTCAGATCAAGCCACAGCAAACCACTCCAGACTCAGTGTGTTCCATCTCTCACCCCCTCCAATTTCCTCACCATGCCCCAACAGGAAAAGCATACACACTCTGACTCTCTTGCAATTTCACACACTATTGTGAACATCCCAAACCATTAGCACCTGTGGGAAAACCCGTCAATCTTTAAAACAAAATAAAGGCAAAACAAACCTAAGACTACTCTCTTCTCCCCTAGAAGAGAAATATTTATTTCCTTCTGGAGGGGATAGATAGGGAGCAATTAGGGACAGAGCCGATAATTCTTTTCTCAGGAGTAGGTTGCACCACAATTAATGAAACAAAACTAAAGGAGGGCAAGTCTCCATGGTTGGATTTTCATAGTGAGAAAAGTTGGGTGGTCATCTCCTGCTGTATTCCTTTTATGGAACTATAATTGAAGTTCACTGGTTCCTTGTTTACCTGAGATCCCACAGGGAGTATGTAGCAAAATGTGCATTAAAAATTGGGGCTTTTCTGATTCTAACAATCATGATATTTCCATTGTACCAGAGTAGATAGCTTTTAGGTCTGACCCTAACTAATAAGTACACACGGTGAGCAAAAGAAAAAAAAAGAGCCATTTAAACTTAACGCTGAGACTTGCTTGATACAGACACGGAGTGTGCTGTGCAGGAAGAAATAAATCTGAATGCCCTCTTTGTTCCTTACTGATGCCCCCTGCTCCTGCATGATTGCTCACCCAGAGCTCAGGCAGCAGTTGGATGTGGGAAGGTTAGGGGGGTGTTGATGAAAACGACCAAAGAAAAGATGGATTCCAATTCCATTAGCACTCAGCTCGAAAGCACTTTCCTTCCTTTGAGGGAAGCAAAGATCCAGAAAAGGACAGTTGCCTGACCCTTCACTTGTTTCCTGGAAGCTAATGGACCAGGAGAGGAAGGATGTTCACACAACTCCAGATGCAGCCAAGGAAGGAGCTCCTAACTGCTGCCTGACGATCGCCAATGTCTGTCTTCTATTATTTTGCTTTATTTTTGGTCACATCACACAGCATGAGGGAGCTTGGTTCTTCAAACAGGGATCAAACCTGTTCTACTTGCAGTGGAAGTGGAGACTCCTAACCACTGGACGGTCAGGGGATTCCTGAAATGTCTTTTTTTTAGAAACATAAAGGAAAAAATAAATTAATTAATTTAAAAAAATAAAAACACACTTTTTGTGACCAAGTCAGGACTATCAGAAGCCTGTTCCCTCCTTTTCTTCCAGTTTCTAGTTTTAGGTATAGGATTGGTTGATCAGTGAGTTCATTTAATGGGCAATAATTTATTAGCTCAGGAAGGAATTTCAAAAGTCAGTCTGAGACCCTCAGTCTCCCAGCTAGGTTCTTATTAGGGTCAGGCTCAGGGCTGGTGGATCAATATATACTCATTCATTTATTCACCCGTTTTTCTGTTTGACATGTTTGTGTCCTTGGCATTGTACTAGGTTAATGTTTCCATATATGTGGTTTGTATTACTCTTTTTTTTTTAAATCATAGCACTAAGCTGAATATTGTTTATCTACAGGCTATTAACTTGGTTAGAAAAATGTGAAACTATTATGTCAAATTTAGAATTTCACAATTATAATTTCTTAGAAGGTAGCAGAAATAGATAACTAAAAGAGGGTAAATTTAAAGAAAAAAATATTGAATAATAATAGAGAGTAATTTTATCTGTCCATCAAATTGTGAGCCTTCACCATGTCTGTAATCTCCACAGTACCTAGCACAGTGACTGGCACACAGTAGGTGCTCAATAAATGTTGCTTGAACAGACTGAATTCCTATGCCTTGTAAACATACCACTGAGCTGGAAGGTCTCTTTGTTTGGTAGATCTGACTTTCCTCTCTGGCTTGTCACTGATCTCAACTTTGGAGCTGGGAACATCAGCTTAGATTTTCTGTAAGAAGCATCAGAAGTTTAAAGCGGTGGTGATGATGATAATGTGATTTATTGAATGCTTCCTATTTTCTAGGCATCGTTTTAGGTGAGAACACAGATTGTCTCTAATTTCTCATCTTTGCTAGGACTCTATGATATAGTAGTAGTCATGTTAGTCTTTCATTCATGTCTGACTCTGTGCCTCCACGGACTGTAGCCCACCAGGCTCCTCTGTCCCTGGGATTCTCCAAACAAGAATACTGTAGTGGGTTTCCATTCCCTTCTCCAGGGCATCTTCCTGACCTAGGGGTTGAACCTGGCTCTCTTGCTCTCCTGCATTGCAGGCAGTTTCTTTACCGTAAGAGCAACAAGGAAGTCCACCCTGTGATATAGGTTCCTTTTTACAGATGGGGAAATATAGACTTGTTTTTTGGTGGGTGATGGTGGCTAACGTCACTTAGTTGCATGTGTCAAAGCAAGAAAAGGAAGCCTTGTACGTCTGACACCAAGGTATTTGACACATTTTTCCTCTGGACAACACTGTCCATTGAGACTTTTTGCTCAGATGTGACTAACAAAGCCATCCAAATGCTAATTTGTACATCACTTGACTGATTACGGATCAGGCCTGACTGCATCAGAATGGCAGTTCCAAGTGGCTGAATTACCTCCCTGCTGCAGTTGGGAAGACAGGAAATTGTGCTCATGCAGCCATCAAGGTTTCCAACTATATTTTTTCACTTCATTCCACAAGAAAAAAGAGAAGAAAATCCAGCCAACCTTGAGCTTTCTTGAAAAATCTTTGAACTGTGGATTTTACATTAAGCTACATCTTGTAACTGAAGGATGGGTCAAGGGGAGAGGAAGGGCTGGGGGCGAAAGGCAGAGGGTTGGGAAAATGGGATCACGTGACCATCTGTATGCCTGCAAGACAAGAAAAAGGTAGTTTAGAACCCTGTCCTTCTCTAAACTGTGCTGACTTTGTGCTTGCATTTCTTTGTTATCCCGATGGGGGATAATAAAGCCTATAATCTTTCAGCAGGGCTCTGCAGGACATTCCTTGTCTGCTGCAGATCATCTCAAGCCATTTACTCCAGCTATTGTGTGGCAACCGGTTCTGCAGACTGACCAGCTTCATGGAGGGCCCACCTAAGTGCTCCCCTCTCCTACTTCTCACCAAGGATCCCTCTGACTTGATGGTGTCAGCCACCTATGGGAATAGAGGCACCCCTCAAATGCAGAGAAGTCAGTGACTCCATGGTGCCCCTCATGATGAGACAGAAATGAAACAGATACATAAAACACTCCTCTTTTACTTTCTTGGAGGATGGCTCTGATATGCACTTTTGTCTGTGTCCAGAAAGGTTCTGGGGAAGCCAGTAACCAGTAGCCCATCATGGTGGCCAACTTAAAACACGTCCTTGTGAGAATATCAAAGGATTGTTTTGGGACTGAATCTTCTCTTGACTACCTACAATCAACTGATCGATGTGGTATCTCAAAAAATTTTGTTTTGTTCATTCATTCAACAAGCTTACATAGAGCATCTAGCTATGTACCCACAAAACTGTCTATAGCTAGGAGAAAGAGAAGAGCAAAGAGGTCTTCTTCTGGTATGCCTGTTTTTTTTGGGAGGATAATCTTTCTGGGTATCTCCTAGCTTACTGGAAAAAACCCACTAGAACTAGATTGAGGTGGAATTTAAGTTAAAGATGTAGAAAGCATGAGAGAGATTAGTCACTTGTGTTATATTCTGTGAAAAACTGTCAAATGTGGCCTTAAATAAATCACAGAAAACTGTGAAAAAAAATACATCCTTGTATTGGTCATTGCTTTTTTTCCTGTTTCACTCCCCCTGTCCCTTACATCTTCCAGCTCCCAGGATAATGTTTCCAAATAAACTATGCATACATAATGAACTTTTGCTTTAGATTCTTTTATGGGGTAACTCACATAAAGAAAGATTCTAAGAGTAATTGGATGAATAACTCAAATTGCATAGCATTTTATAATTCACTAAGCTTCTCCACACAATACCCCTTTAATCTGCACAACAGCCAACTATACATACATATGCACACGTGTGTGGTATATAGGACATGGATTATTATTGTTCTCATGTCCTAGATGAGACAGCTGAGGTTCCCAGGGGTGGAGCACTTCATCCAGGGGCATACGATAGGCAACAATAGTAGATCTAGAACAAGAACAAGCTCTTCTTAAGCAAGCGCTCAGCTATTTCGATTCTGCAGGCTCTGATTTCAGCCCAGCTTGTTTCATAAGCAGTCCCTTTCCTCAGAAAAATAGCAGGAAGATATATATATACTGCATTTATATTGATATATAAAAGGTAAGAAAGTATTTATATATATATATATATATATATATATATAAAAGATACAGATACACATGCACACACATATATAATGTATATATATATATATATACACAGGCATACCTTGAAGACATTGATTATGGCATCCAGTCCCATCACTTCATGGCAAATAGATGGAGAAACAATGGAAACAGTGACAGACTTTATTTTCTTGGGCTCCAAAATCATGGTGACTGTAACCATGAAATTAAAAGACCCTTGCTCCTTGGAAGAAAAGCTATGACTAACCTAGACAACATAGTAAAAAGCAGAGACATTACTTTGCCAACAAAGTTCATCTAGTCAAAGCTATGGTTTTTCTAGTGGTCATGTATGGATGTGAGAGTTGGAACATAAAGAAGGTTGAGCACTGAAGAATTGATGCTTTTGAACTCTGGTGTTGGAGAAGACTCTTGAGAGTCCCTTGAACTGCAAGATTATCAAACCAGTCAGTCCTAAAGGAAATCAGTCCTGAATATTCATTGGAAGGACTGATGCTGAAGCTGAAGTTCCAATATTTTGGCTGCCTGATGTGAAGAACTGACTTGCTGGAAGAGAACCTGATGCTGGGAAAGATTGAACACAGGAGGAGAAGGGGATGACAGAGGATGAGATGGTTGGATGGCATCATCAACTTGATGGATGTGAGTTTGAGCAGGCTTTGGGAGTTGGTGATGGGCAGGGAAGCCAGGCATACTGCAGTCCTTGGGATTGCAAAGAGTTGGACGTGACTAAGCGACTGAACTGACCAAAGACATTGCAGGTTCAGTTCCAGACCACTGCAATAAAGTGATAATTGCAATAAAGAGAGCCACATGAATTGTTTTTGGTTTTCCAGTGCATGTAAAACTTATGTTTACACCACATTCTGGTCTACTAAGAGTGCAATAGCATTATGTCTAAGAAAGTAGTGCACATACTTAAAAATAATACTGTTGGAAAAAGTGGCACCACTAGACTTGCCCAATGCAGGGTTTCCACAAACCTTCTTCAGGGCAATTGCAACAATTTTTATTTTTTTTTTCAGCCATTTTAGGGGAATTTCTACATCTTCCATACACTGGTACTACCCAGACTATATAATTTTTCAATTCTGATAAATATGAAATGGATCTCATCTCCACTCTACTATGGAATTTCTTGGCTTAAGGAGTTTGTGAAGCATCCTTCAATCTTCATAGTGCTATTGGAATGTCCACATCTTCCCTTCCTTCCTGTCTGCCATGTAGGATGAGCCACTGGAGAAGAGAGGAGGGGCCGCCTGGGCAGTGATGTCCCCTGAGTAAGAATGAAGGTATGGTGTACAAATAATTTCTACCCAATAAGAAGGGAAGGTAGAATTGCTTCTCGCAGAGATCAGAGAGGACAGAGCAGAGAGGAGAGGCTCCTCCACTCCACTACTTCTTCAGTCATTAATGGCATGGGGTCACCTCATATGATGCTACTTAATAAAGAAAAGCAAGCTAATTTTTTCCCCCTGCATATCTGATTTTCACTGTGTGACAATGTTGACCTATGTCTCCAATACCAACATACCTGATTTCCACCTACTAAACCTTAGTGTTAGATGGCATGCCAACATTTTTTCCTCTTTTACATGTGAGGAAACCAAGTTTAGTGCAATAAAGGAGCCTGCTCAAAGGTGGAACTGCTGTTCTAATCCAGAGGGGACTCCCTCCAGGCAGGCACCCTTGACCGCTGAATGAGGGAGACTCCAAGTGGAGTACCTGTGGCTAGTGACCTCACAGGAGACCGGTGGGCCTTAGGAGAGAGGACTTGTGTGAATTCTCGTCCTGGACTTGGTGATCAGAAGAGCTAATGAGGTCTTGAGTGAGAAGCACTGCCCTTTAGCAAGCACTCCTGTCCTGATTTCCTGGATGTCAAGAGCTGGTCCTGCCTGAGGCAGGCGATGGACTCTGGAAGCCCTCAGGGAGATGGTAGAGTCGATCAGCGGGTGACTGAGTTCAAGGATCATAGAATACTGTCATTAAGAATTTGGCTCTGGAGCTAGTTAGACCAGATTCTGAATCCTGACCTCTATTTCTTACTTTTATGACGACTCATCTTCTCTGAGTTCTTTTATGATCTGTAAAAAACAGATAATTACATATACTATATAGAATTGTGAATTAGATGGGATACTGTAAATAAAGCTTGACTGCACTACCAGGTATACAGTAAGTGCTGCCTAATGGGAACGCTTGATTGGGTGGAGAGAGCACCAGGGAGGTCTGGCACTGAGCAATTGACAAAATTGCTACCGACTTCTCCAATGTGAAATCACAGAGAGGAGAATTGAAGACAAGTAGCCAATGGACATAGAACTATGAATTTTTTAAAAAAGATTCATCTGCCAAAATACAGGCAGGATTTCATCTCCAAACACATCCACACCTTCACATCTGGGCATTTAGTGCTTTCGCCAAGACCATGTGACTTGCTTTGGAAGGAACGGACCCGAGGCAGGGACTTCAGCTCCCCTGTGGAGAGAATGTCCCCAAGGAGACCTGTTCCCATGAACCTTTCATGTTGGATACAGAAAAACTTGCAAGCGAGATGAGTTCCTCCTTGTTTGTTTTGAAGGTTTGCCCTTTGCAGACGTGTTCCTAAGCCTTCTAGGGGAAATTCTCAGAAAGGAATGAGCAGGAATAAACCAACACTTCAATGGAATAAAGTCTTACAACTTTCTCATGGGTGAAGAAGGGTATGATTTCTGAATGGGGGAAAAGAAATATAATGCTTTGCAATAAGCAGCTGTTCCTTGTTTAAGCTGACGGCACACCTGGCCTGCTCTCCCCGGGTGTGCTGGTTGATTTGTTTCCTCATTGTTGGGCTGGATCAGCGCTGAGTCTCTCACATCAGGACCCCCAAGAAGGATGCTGGAGAGATGGTGTGTGATGGCCTGTCCTGAGAACCACCCTCCATCTCTCTCTCTCTTTTTAAAGATTTCTTACTTTACTTTTATTTTTGGCTGCCCTGGGTCTTCGATGCAGCTTTCTCTAGTTGCAGCGGGACTCTTCTCGCCTTGCGATGCCCGGACTTCTCACTGTGGTGGCTTCTCTTGTTGTAGAGCCCAGGCTCTAGGGCGGTCAGGCTTCAGCAGTGGTGGTGCATGGGCTTAGTTGCCTTGCAGCATGTAGGATCTTCTCTGACCAGGAATCAAACCTGTGTCCCCTGCACCGACAGGCAGATTCTTAACCACTGGACCACCAGGAAAGTCCCATCTTCCATCTCTTGGCCTCTGGGATTTGACCGCAAAGCTACGCTAACCAACAGAACTGGCCTGGGGTTCTGTGCGAACATTTCCATATAATAGCAATCCCTCCATTCAGGCCCTAGATGTGAATCTCTCGAGCCTCAGAGGAAGCAGCAGGAGAAAAGAGACAGAAAGAAGAGCACAAGGTAGAGAGGAGGCTGTCAAGAGATGACCGTTTTTATTCTGTCTGCCTGAGCAGAGAGCTCTTATATTAACTCTGAGAGAGCAGGTGAGACCCGGGTGCAGACCAGAGATGAGCTGTGAGGCAGCCTCCCCAAAGGTCAAATGCTCCTCGTCCTCGTGTCTCGGAGAGCCTGACATTGACTGCCTCCCTTTCCCGTTGTTCTCCCCTTGCTCTGAGCTGCATTTATCCAAGAGCCGTTAGCACCAAGCTCTTTCTCTCCTGGCAGGGCCAGGACTAGAGTGGGCTGGAGGCTGCAGATACCTTTGGAAACAGTGGCTCCTGTCTGTCTCTTGTCTCTGAAGACCAGACAGAGGGGACCCAAGCCTCACGACTGTCATGGATGAGGGGAAAGGAGCTTGATGTCTTTTCTCAGGACTGAAGGAGAAGAGCTTTATGTCTTCCTTCAGGTCATTTTTTTCTCTCCCCTCTTACTAGTCCATAGAGCAGAGACGACCAACCCAGAGCATCTGTCGGAACCTAATTTTGTCCCAAGAATTGTGCCTCGTTCTTCACATTCTTCTGTTCTCTTTTTCTTCCCCAAGCTGATCCTCTGGGGCATTTGCTCCATTTAAAACTTTCCCCCAAACTTCTGTTTTTCCCAGAAAGATTGCTTCTAAACCAAAATGGATTTCACTCTTTCCTCCCAGGTTAATAAGGGGCACCCACTTTACAGATAGGGCTTCGCTGGTGGCTCAGTGGTGAAGAATATGCCTGCCAATGCAGGCAATGTGGGTTCGATCTCTGGGTTGGGAAGATCCCCTGGAGGAGGAAATGGCAACCCACTCTAGTAGTATTCTTGCCTGGAGAACCCCATGGACAGAGGAGCCTGGCAGGCTGCAGTCCATGGGGTCACAGAAGAGTTGGACACAACTTAGCAACTAAACAACAAAATAGCTTTGCAGATACCATGTGGTCCCCTGTTTTTGCCTGCGTCCTCTGTGACTGAACATTAAGCCCAGCATTCTCTATGGGTCCAGAGAAACTTGCTTTTTAAAGGAACAGAAGCAATATGCTGTAACTTTGTGTGGTCTGCTACCTATAAAAGATTGTGAAGGCTTATTATGGTTGGCCTCTTTTGATTCTTCTTTAATTGTGACTCATAAAGACTGAAATAAATTGCTTTAACAAATGGCTCTGGGAAGCGCTATTGCTGTCAAACTCAATCTCATTTTCTTGAGGGACCCTACAGGCGATTTAAATAAAGATGGAAGTGGTTTGGTCATTTTGGACCAATTCCCAAAGGCAATTCTTGGCCCTCAGATATTTCCAGCAATTGTTGCTATAAGATTGGGAGAGTGTGGAAATTAGTCTTGATGTAAGAGAGACTCAGAGGCCTTCAGTTGGGTCTTTCTTTGGACAAGTTTTATGAGCCTGTGAAGCACCATAGAACTAGGAGAAGCCACTTTGCTGGAAATCATAGAAATTTTTAATTGGAGGATAATTACAATATTGCTAAGGAAGTTGTGGTATGTATACAAAAAGGAATATTGCTCAGCTATAAAAAGGAATGAATTTGAGTCAGTTCTAATGGGGTGAATGAACCTAGAGCCTATCACACAGAATGGAGTAAGTTAGAAAGAGAAAGACAGACATCATATATTAATGCACACACACACAATTCAGCCAAGTAAATTTGAAAATCTAATTGGCTTTATTAGGTGATCCATGGATTGGGTAGCATCCATCTAGCAATTAGTAGGGTACTCCAGGAGTTGTATAAAGTGGAAGGGTTTATAGGAAGAAGTGTTGGGCAAAGGAACTGTTAGCAAGAGGAAAGACAAGATTGTTTTTAGGCCAGGACATTGTTTCAGGGAAAGGAATGTAAGGGTTTTATCAAGCAGATTACCTCTTCCTCCACTGAGAGATGGAGAGGGTGCAAGTGTTGTTACTTTACTGGTGCTGGCCAGAAAACTCCAAACTGATTGATTCAGATTACATTTCTGGCTGAGTTCCATTGAATATATGTAGCATAACTTCTTTATCCGTTCGCCTGTCCATGGACATTTAGGTTGCTTCCATGTCTTGGCTGTTGTAAATAGTGATGCAATGAAAGTTGGGGTACGTCTGTCATTTTGAATTATGGTTTTCTCAGGGTATATGCCCAGTAGTGGGATTGCTGGGTCACACGGTAGTTCTACTTTTAGTCTTTTTAAGGAACCTTTGTACTGTTCTCCATTGATAGTGGCTGCACCAATTTACATTCCCACCAGCAGTGCAAGAAGGTTTCCTTGTCTTCACACCCTCTCCATCCTTCGTTGTTTGTAGATTTTTTGGTGATGGCCATTCTGACTGGCATGAGGTGATACCTCATTGTGGTTTTAATTTATATTTCTCTAATAATTAGTGCAGCCTGGCATGCTGCAGTGCAAGGGGTCACAAAGAGGGGGACGCGACTTACTGACTGAACAACAACAAACAGTTAGTGATGTGGAGCATCTTTTCCTGTGCCTCTGGGCCATCTGTCTGACATACACACTACCACATATAAAGTAGACAGCTACTGAGCACCTGCTGTACAGCAGTGTATACAGCGTGTATAGCTGAATAGAGTGAGAACCTCCCTGTACAGCACAGGGAGTTCAGCTCGGGGTTCTGTGATGACCTAGATGGGTGGGATGAGGCGGGGTGGGAGGGAGAGAGGTCCAAGAGGGAGGGGATATATGTATACATATGGCTGATTCACTTCCTTAGCAGAAACTAGCACAATATTGAAAGCAATTATACTTCAATAAAATAAACAGAAAAAAGGAAAACCTTAAAAAATAACATTTCTGGGGAAGGTTAAAACTGTAGTTAGGTGTATGCACGTGGGCTAAGCTGCTTCAGTTGTGTCTGACTCTATGGACTGTAGCCTACCAGGCTCCTCTGTCCATGGGATACTGGAGTGGGTTACCGTGCCCTTCTCCAGGGATATTAGGTTAGGTGTTATTACATCTAGGTTTGGTATCCTGGGATTTAGCACAAGTGATGCCATTTTGGGCCTGTTTTTTTTTTGTTGTTGTTGTTTGTTTGTTTTGTTTTGTTTTGTTTTTATCTTTGGCAGTTCTGTTTAGACTTATTGTACGTGCAGATTTTATCCTGGGATTGAAGCCGTCTCTTCTGTCGGGGAAGTCTGAGTGAGTGAAGGCTGGCTTACATTGCTCTTTTTGCATCAGCCTCATCGAGGAGCTGTTTAGCCCTTGTGTGGGAAGAGATGTAGGAAAATGCCACGGTCAGGCTGATGGTCCCGAGTCAGGATTCCATGTGGAAAATATGTTAAAAATCCCTTTCCCTGAATACCACAAACATATGAATTCACTGCAAATGTCAAGACAAATCTAAAAGAGTGTTTTTAGATTGCTCACTCTTTTTGGACTGTCCCCATCTGCTTTCTTTCCTTACATGAATATTGAGAGTTGACTGCATAATTCATGCATGTTGGTTTATTTATGGTTTTTGATAGAGCCCCTTGCATGCTTCATTGTACTTTATGAAACTCTAATCTATTCAGATTATAAATCTCCTTTTTGGAGGCAGCTTCCTGCAGGACTCAAAATATAGTGGGTATTAAAATGGTAATGCCTTGAAAGTACACTGTGGGGCTTAAGAGTTCATCTTCTACTAATAAGAGCCTACTATGAGACAAGCACTACTTTGGCACTTGAAATACATGAATACATAAATAAATTATTCTCACTGTAACCTTTCCATGTAGGTTGGATCATTCCTATTTCATGCATAAGGAAACAAAGACTCATAGCAGGAAGTAAGTTACTTAGAAGAACATGGAATCCTTATGCCACTAAACCAGACTGGGAACCAAGGTCAGTGAGACTACAGAGCTAGTTCTTTGAATCATACAGTGGGATTCTTTTTTTTTCTCCAAACCTATTTATTTTTAATTGAAGGGAAATTGCTTTATAGTGCTTTATGAAACTCTAATCTATTCAGATTATAAATCAGATTATAAATCATTGACCAAGTGAAGGACAACAACATTATGTTGGCCTCTGCCATACATCAACATGAGTCAGCCAGAGGTACATATGTATCCCCTCCCTCTTTAATCTCCTTCCCACCTCCCACCCCATCCCACCGCTTTAGGTTGTTACAGAGCCCTGGTTTGAGTTCCCTGAGGCATAGAGCAAATTCCCATACAATGGAATTCTTAATGGGATAGTGGCCCTCGACTACTGAGTCACTGTTACTATCATTTGGTAGGAATGGACTACTTTTTCCTGGAAGCAGTAGAGATATTGGTGCCCTCACCTTCCCATTTTTATGATTTCATGGCAGGGCTAGAAGGTAGACCTTATCTTCTAAGAACTTACCTGGGATTGAAATGCTAGACAGTACATAAACTTGGGGGGAAAGGCACTGACCAAGAGAGGGATATGAAGTGGGTAGGGAGAATCAGAAAGGTGCCTCTGTCAGTCTTGGAAGCGTGCAATTTCCCTAGAGGAGAAGGGACTTGGGTCCTTATTTAGCCTTGATAGGAAGTGTCACAGCCTTGGTGCATGATGGTTTCTTCTTATTTGCAAGGCTGATTTTATTGTAATGAGAGCACAATGAGCAAAAGTTACAAGCAGAAACCAGAAATTCCTTCCATTTCCTAATTTTCTTTGTCTGCCTCCAGGACACTTGTCACCCCAAAATGTGTGGTTTCTTGTCAGTTCAGAGATTTCTGCTCTTTTGTTGTCCACCCAAGGACCCTTGTTGTTTTACCAGATGTATGGTTTCTGGACATTTTCATGCCCTCCTTTCTCTGCTCATATCTAGCTTTCTGCCTGCTCTCACAAAACTAGCTACTTGATGATTATGAACATGTCGTAGCCCTCAGATCCTCTGGTGCCTAAGGACTGGTAACGTTATCTGCCCCGCTGCCTCAAGATCAACCAGTCAGAGAATTGTGCACGAACCGATCACACATGCTGGGATGCCCCTCCTCAGTTTGGCTTTAAAAAGGCTTTGCTGAAACGCTTTGAGTTTTCGATGAAAACCTCTCTCCTTCTCCCTTTCTACATGCATAAGCAGACATACCCATCAGATCTTATGCATTTGTAAGTTTATGTGCATGCTCCCCCATTGGTTGTTAAGAAAAAATCATTTTGTCCCTCAAATTCTATTTCATCAAAGGCTGTAGGCTGAAATTATACTGGAAATGAGTCAAGGATGTTGTTCACCTAAACCACTGCAGAATGACTATCAAAAATAAAATCAGGCCTGCTTTGTATTTCTCTTTTGACGTTGTCCAAATCTTAGGATTATAGGGATGAAGGGAGACTTAATAGGTTATCCCACGTCCAGGAAGTGCTTTACCTAAATCATTACAAACAGGGCTGATTCTTTTGCAGAGGGTCAGAAAAAAAAATGGCTTTGAATGAGGAGCAGTGTTGGAAAACCAACCTCTCAGTGGTAGACACGAGGCAGGTTTGTTATAGAAACAGCTGGATCTGCTTTCATGGGAGTGAGGTGGGTTACCTCCCATTTTCAAGAACTAGGAATTGTGCTTATCTCATTGCTTTGAATTTAAGCACAAATGCTTGGGAGCCAGACTGCTAAGTTTTGAATTTAAATTCCACGTCTTTCCTGCTCTATCACTGTTGCTCTTGCCGTTTAGTCACTAAGTCGCATCCAACTCTGCTCCTCTGTCCGTGGGTTTCCCCTGGCAAGAATATTGGA
This sequence comes from Antilocapra americana, assembly GCA_007570785.1. NCBI lineage: Eukaryota > Metazoa > Chordata > Mammalia > Artiodactyla > Antilocapridae > Antilocapra > Antilocapra americana. The sequence continues at coordinate 16,736,895 of ML663010.1, read as the reverse complement.
CTGGGTTGCCATTTCCTTCTCCAGGGGACCTTCCCAACCCAGGGATGGAACTTATGTCTCCTGCATTGGCAGGTGGATTCTCTACCACTGAGCCACCAGGGAAGCCCTACCTGCTGCAAAAACTTGACCAACTCCCTTACCTTCTCTGCAACTCTGCTTTCTCATCACTGTTGTTGACATCTTCTCCATCTTCATCACCAGCATCCTTATCTTCATCCTCCTATTACCATCCTCTAATTCTGAGACCCCTTCTCTCAGTGGCTGATCACTATAGCTGTGCACTATGCTGCTTTTGTCTGTAGTTCTTTTCCTCCTTATATATTGCTGTGCCTGCCAAGTTATTCCCAAACACCAGATTGGGCTCCCCTCAGTGTCTGGGTGCCTCCTGAGTGGACATCCTGGGTATCACCTGATCACCGGCTGTTTCAATTCAACTGAATCCAAAGTTAACAGACTGTGAACCCTACAGGAGGAGAGAGTTGGGGGTTAAAGTTGCTCAAAAAATTAAATTGGATAAAAGGAAAACATCCCTCCTAACAATCTTTGTGAGGAATTTATTTGGATTAGAGTTTAAAAAGAATATGTAGGCCTTATGTGCATTGTAAAAATGAGAGCTATCATTTTTTGAACGGATACTTTTACAATGCTAGCTTTTTAAAAAATACAAATATTTTTATTATCTTGCTAGATAAATATTCTGATGAGGGAATATGAGGAAACTAAAATGTACAGAACTGAGACGTTTATAAAGGGCACTAGTACTGGCTCATGTTCTTTCTCTGACACAATTTCCTCTAATATATTAGTTTGAACTTTTGTTCTGAGCTCCAGATGCCCTAAACACGTGTGTGAAGCACAACTCAGTCATAGTAAGTAAGGCAGCTTTTTCCAGTTAACACATTTAATTATTTCCTTACAATGAAAGTAATGCATAATTAATATACAATAGTTTGAAACAACAGAATCATAACTCACTTAACACAGTCATGCTGATCTAACAAGTGGCATAGTCAAGGAAGGCTTAATCTTCCTTGGGTATCTATGTTCTCAGCCACAGTTTTGTATGAAACCATTTCCCTGTGTTGGCTTTTGGCTGATTCATGCTCAGGGTCAAATTCACTCCTGCTTAACACACTGGCACATCTCGGTTCAGGGCATTTGTTTGCTTTGCACAGTTCCATCTGTCTTTAACATGGGTTAACAATATGGAACTTCTCTTGGCCACATAGAAAATGTGGCTCAGTCATGTCTGACTCTTTGCGACCCCATGGACTATAGGAGCAAATGCTTGGGATCCAGATTGCTAAGTTTCTTTCTTTCTTTTTTTTTTTTTGTAGATAGAGATATGGTTTTATTTATTTGTTTATTTTGCCATTTAAAAATTTTTTAAATTGGAGGCTAATTACTTTACAATATTGTGGTGGTTTTTGCCATACATTCACATGACTCAGCCATGGGTATACTTGTGTTCCCCACCCTGAACCCCCCCTCCCTCCTCCCTCTCCACCCCATCCCTCAGGGTCATCCCAGTGCACCGGCCCTGAGCACCCTGTCTCATGTATCAAATCTGGACTGGCAATATATTTCACATATGGTAATATACATGTTTCAATGCTATTCTCTCAAATCATCCCACCCTTGCCTTCTCCCACAGAGTCCAAAAGTCTGTTCTTTACATCTGTGTCTCTTTTGCTGTCTTGCTAAGTTTCAAATTTAAATTCTACGTCTTACCTGCTGTATCATTGTTGCTCTTGTTGTTCAGTCACTAAATTGTGTCCAATTCTTTTGTGACCCCCTGGACTGTGTAGTCAGCCAGGCTCCTCTGATCATGGAATTCTCTAGGCAAGAATAGTAGTGTGGATTTCCATTCACTTCTCCAGGAGATCTTCCCAACCCAGGGACCAAACCTGGGTCTCTCACATTGTGGGCAGATTCTTTGCCATCAGGGAAGCCCAATTTGGGGAGAGTAGTAACATCTTCATGATGGCAAACGTAACTGGAAAAGCCAGTGAGGAAAATGGAATTGATGTCCATACGTGATAAACTGACACGTTTTAGAGACTGTCTAGTGATTGGAAGCTAAAACACCAATACTTTGGTGACCTGATGTGAAGAGCCAACTCATTGGAAAAGACCTTCATGCTGGGAAAGATTGAGGGCAGGAGGAGAAGGGGGTGACAGAGAACAAGATGATTGGATGGCATCACTGACTCAATGGACATGAACTTGGGCAAACTCTGGGAGATAGTAAGGGACAGGGAGGCCTGGTGTGCTGCCATCCATGGGGTTGCAAAGAGTCGGACATGACTTAGCAACTGAACAACAGCAACCAAGAGAAGTCATTGGAAAATTTATGTCTAGCTTGATGGCAACGCTGTCACATTATATGCAAACTGGTAATTTTTGGCACACTGTTTGGCCATGGGTGGTCCCAGGTGACCTCTTCTCTAAGTTGTGTTTCCCCAAACTCTACTTCTGTTGATGGGGGTATTTGTTTACTTTGTTGAGCATAAAGCCCTATGCTTTAAGACAGGGCTTCCCAGATGGTAAAGAATCTGCCTGCAATGCAGGAGACTCAGGAGACAGGGGTTTGATCCCTGGATTGGAAGATCCTCTGGAGTAGGAAGTGGCAACCATGCCAGTATTCTTGCCTGGAAACTTCCATGGACAGAGGAGCCTGGTGGGCTATAGTCCATGGGGTTGCAAAGAATCAGACATGAATGGGTACACACACGTACTTTAAGATGATACCTGCATAAGTACATTATCACATTTCTTTCCTTGATAAATGTTGGTTTACTTCAATTTTTACTTTGCAATTAAATTCAAAGTAAGCCCATAAAGTGATAGTGAAAATGTGTATCAGGGCTTCAGACCCTTTATCCACAATATTAAGGGTTAGGTTAGATAATCACTAAAGACTTTTCCATCTTTCAGGTTCCTTAAACTTCCCATTAGTCACAACAATGGAATAAGTTTGGGGACCTGGGATCATATTAACAGTTTTTTTTTTTTTTTCAGCAAATTTGAGTGTATTCCAGGAAATGTTGCTCATTCATTTCCTGGCAGCTGCAGAGAGAAGAATTTGTGATTTTCATCAATTGATGCATGTCAGATAATATTCATGACACACTGAAATCAGAAGGGGAGTGGACTTAGTAAAGATATCAAAATGACACGAGCTTAGAAACTGGACCCTATTTCTCATGCTTGAAGTGGAGTAACGAGAAATGAAGTTCTCTGCCACAAACATGTTCAGTGAAGTATAAGAAGCCTCCAGTTACAGTTTTGGCTTATAAAAATAATATTGCACCCATTTCTACTACTCTCTGAGCCTAGTGGAAAGTAGACAGAATAATGACTGTCCAACTACCTGCCACAGTGGTGCTCCTTTGAGAAGGTATGGAAGGAAATGCACTGGTGGTGGAGAGGCACAAGAGACTTCTTTGGATTCTTGATTACCCCCTTGGTGTGAGAACTTAATCATGTTACTTAATTTCTTTACCGTGGTAGCTCAGTTGGTTAAGTGTCCAGCTGCAGTGCAGGAGACCCCAGTTCGATTCCTGGGTCAGGAAGATCTGCTGGAGAAGGGATAGGTTACCCACTCCAGTACTCTTGAGCTTCCCTTGTGGCTCAGCTGATAAAGAATCTGCTTGCAATGCGGGAGACCTGGGTTGGGAAGATCCCCAGGAGAAAGGAAAAGCTACCCACTCCAGTAATCTGGCCTGGAGAATTCCATGGACTGTGTAGTCCATGGGGTTGCAAAGAGTTGGGCACAGCTGAGCGACTTTCACTAATTTCTTTGAGCCTACATTTTCTCATCTATAAAATGGAAATAATAAAATGTCCTTCAGAAGACTTCCCTGTTGCCCCGTAGCTAAAAGTGCACCTGCTAATGCAGGGGACATAGGTTTGATCCCTGTTCCAGAAGATTCCACATATCGTGGAGCAACTAAGCCCGTGTGCCACAACTGCTGAGCCTGCGAGCCCCCACAACTGAAGCCCACGCCATGGAGCCCATGCTCTGCAACTCTCGGAGCCACACAATAAGAAGCCTGCACCCTGCAACACTGGAGAGTAGACCCCGCTCGGTGCAGCTAGAGAAAGCCCGCAGAGCAATGAACACACAGCAGGGCCCAGATGACCGACTAATGTCCCTCAGAGGCTTACTGCAAATATTAAATGTTAGTATACTGGTAAGGCCTCCTCTTCAACAAATCTAAGTCCACAGCAAACTTATATTCGACATCTTGAAATCTAGAAGTTGCAAAATTATTTTCTTGGAATCCCCTTGCTGGCAAAATCTCAACTGATTTCACTTGGTATAAATTCCTTACCAATCATGTGAAACTGATTATGGTCTTTATCCTCCTCAAGGTGAATAGGCATATGTTTTACTGCATAAATATTAGTGTTTGATGACATGTGCTGTTGCAGACCATTCTAGGGGAGGCACCTAATGTACAATTTAATATCTTTTAAAAATTTCCTGATTTCTGAAATGTTCATGGCCCCAGAGATTTCTGATAAAGGGTTTTATGCCTTTATTTATTTCCTGATTTCTGAGTGAATTAATATGAAAAAAAAATTTCTTTGTATTGGCTTATCCTAGTTAATAGTCTCATGTGGTCATTTTGGTAAAATAATTTCTAGTATTTTTTCTATATTTTTTGAAGGGTTATTTTCATACTATCTGAGCTAAGATTTATAATTATAACCTCTGGTAACTACCCCAGAGTTCAGATGTGACAAAGACCTAATACCTAGAACTCAGTGGGTCTTATGATAAGATAAAAAATATTCCATAATCTGATTTAGTTTGACTGAGTTATTAAGGCCCTTTCACCTTAACTATAGTAGTTGCTTAATAAATGCTGTTGAGAAGAGTTGAAATTTCCCAAAATATGCATGAACCTTATGAACTTTATGATAGTATGACAGTAGTTGGATGAATGAAAATTATTTAGAAATTTCATTAGAAATTTAGGTTCACCGTCTCTGTGAATATCCTTCAGTTAGACATCTGTCCATGAAAGTATAATTTCTGCAGAGCTTCTATATACTTGACTCAGCTTTTGGTACCTCTTTTTAAAAGAAAAACTGCATTCTTTTTTTTTTAACGCACAAATCAAGTACTCTCTTGGTTCTTAAACTTCTTTTTCACACCTAAACATTATTATTCTAACACTTGGTATTGAGGTTCTATATTTATTGTTAGAAGTTGCGGTGACCTAAGAAAGCTATAGAGAAGGATATACAGCCAAAGGCGGGAGCCAGGTGCTGTCCGTGGTACTGAAGCAGTCTTGTTCTGGTGCCAAGAGTAGAAGCCACTTGCTGAACTGTAACAAAACCAAATGATCAATTGCCTGAAGTGCTCGTAGCTCATTTAAAACAAATTCCAGGTTTAATTGAGCCTGTATCAAATAGATCATCCTGTATTAAGAGGATGTTTTTGTAGTTTAAGACTTACAAGCGAGACTATCAGTAGTACTCTGCATACGTGGTGAACAGGCTAGCATAATTCACAAGATACTAAAGAGAAATTATTTGTAGGCTACATAGTCACTGGGTAAGAACTAAAAGAATGTATTTAATTATCCTTTGGAGGGCTCTCTACATTATTTTTATGAGAGCAATAGAAACATCGAAAAGCTGAAGAAAAAATAGGAAATTAACATGAAAGTTGGCTTATTAATTTTCCCTTCATGTAGAACTCTGTTTTATTGTGTTTAGAACAATGTAATTTCAGAAGTAGTGAAATTGTCTTCACTCATAAAAGGAAGCAAACAGATAGGGGATCAGAGAAAACGTATTTTGAACCTTGGAAGAGATGAGAGTTTTGGCATGTCAAGGTGCTTGGTTTTGGTTCTCAGACCACTATTAGTGTCATTCTCTTTTAATACAGAGAAATGTATATGGTAAAGGCACCAGGGTGAAGAAGTAGAAGTGTGTGTGTGCGCGTGTGTTTTAAAATTGCATTATTTATTTACTTTTTGCCGCTCTGCATGGCTTGAGAGATCTTTATTCCCTGACCAGGGCTTGAACTCAGGCTCTCAGCAATGAAAGTGTAGAGTCCTAACCATTGGGCAATCAGGGAAGTCCCTAGAAGTGTATTTTAATACCTCTCTCCTACCAGGGGTGCATGATAGCATCCTCAGTTCTCTTTGAGCATGTGGCACTTCAGTTGTGTCAGACTCTTTGTGACTCTGTGAACTGTAGCCCACCAGGCTCCTCTGTCCATGGGATTCTCCAAGCGAGGATACTGGAGTGGTTGTCATGCCCTCCTCCAGGGGATCTTCCCAACCCAGGGATCAAACCCTGGGCCTTTTGTATCTTTTGCATCACGGGCGGATTCTTTACCACTGAGCCACCAGGGAAGCCCCCAGTTCTCTTCATTATCTTGTGTTAAATCAGCCTTCCAAGGAATGTTTGAATTTGAGAGTCCCTTGAATTATGGAATTAAAGGCCTTTTTGTGTTTAACACAATTTCAGAAACTAGAGATTAGGGGTTTTCTGGGCAAGAGGATTTTCTTGGTTCCCATGAAATCACCCAGTCCACTTGCTAAGAGCATCTCAGTTATGACATAGAACGTTTTGAGCTAATCTTCAATAGAAAAGTCTGGTAATGGCTGGAATCTTGCACCCCCTCTTTCCTTTCCAACAACCTTTGTTACACAGTGAGCCAGAGGAACCTTTAAAAAATACAAGTCATATCTAATTCTCTCCCCTATTTAAAACTGTTCAAGGCTTTCTTTTATTTTCAGGAAAGAGACAGAGAGTGGTAGCACAGCTTACAAGGCTCTGTAATAATGTGGCTTCTGTGTACTTCTCTCTAATCTTTACAATCCAGAAACATTGGCCTTGGTTTAGTGGTTTGTAAACTCTAGGGTGGTAGAGACTATGTTCTGTTTACTACTGTATTTCTAGTGTGTAGAACTATGCCATGATTAAAAAATATTTCTTGAATGAATGAGTGAAAGAAGGAAGGAATGAAATAATGATGCCATTCTAGTTAGTCTTGGTAAAACTACCCCATTCCTCCTGCTATTGTCCCTTATTACACAAAAAATACATTGAGTGCTTACTATATGCCAGGCACTGTGCTAGATAGATGTTGCTGAATGTTAACTACAATATATAATAAGCAAGGTGTTCAGAATTAAGGATGGCCTCAGAGTTGGTTACATTTTCACATGGATTTGCAGATCTAGATGAGCAGCATGGTGGAGAGTATAACTATAAAACTCTACCTTCTTGTTCCTTTTAGACTAGACACAAGGTTTAATTTCCAGGGAGGCAGAGATTGCTTTTTAAACAAAAGTGAAACACACTTCTCTTTCTAAGGGGAAAAAACTAATATCTGCCATATTCATGCTTGAAGAGTAGCAAAGTCTTTGCTACCTTGAGGTTCTTAAGGAACCTGGTTCTCAAAGAGACCTGAGACTATACTGACTCATTTCTTGCCCCCTAACCTGTTTATCTTGAGCATAAGAGGAATGAAGTCATGGACTGTCCTGAAAGCCTGTTCTAGGTCCGAAGGCATTAGGTGCCATACTGTGTCATTTTATAAATTAAGTGCTCAAGTGTTCAAAGTTTTCTTGACAGATAGTGAAAGAATTACCATCTCTTCCAGAGGGGGCTGGTGTAGTAGAGAAGAGGGGTATTTGGAAGAAGTGAAATTAGAACTGACCTACTCTGCAGAGAGATTATTGTTGAAGAATCATTTAATGTTTCTTTTGGTTTAGTAGGAGATTTGTATCTGTTGCATGATTTTCATCCAAACTGGCTTTTGGGGAAAGTTTTTTTTCTTTTTGTTTTAAAACATGTGCATGCAACAGATAACTATTTGAAGGAAATATATATATATATACACACACACACACACACACACATACGTATATGTATAAATATTTGCTTTGATTTGCTTCTCTATTTTTTTCCTAAAAGACAACTAATTTGAGTGTGATTACCCTGAGTATTATTTTCTAATAATAATGGTAATAAATTTTCACAGGATTGATCATTCATATAGGGTACCATGTTATGCCAGACTTGTAACTTTGGTTTGATATTTTAAGGAAGAAAAATAGGGCTTAGGGTATGAGTGTCCCCCCTCACCACTACCCAGGAAGGGATGATTTGCACAGAAGTAATTCTATGATGTGTGGGTTCTGTTAGCTGCTCAGTTGTGTCTGACCCCTTGCGATCTCATGGACTGTAGCCTGCCAGACTCCTCTGTCCACAAAATTTCCCAGGCCAGGATACTGGAGTGGGTTGCGGTTCCTTCTCAAGGGGATCTTCCTGACTCAGGGATCAAACCCATGTCTCTTAAATCTCCTGCATTGGCAGGCGGGTTCTTTACCATCTGAGCCATCAGGGATCACCTCTTTTGTCTAATTCTTGAACTGCATGCAGTAGTCTGTCATCAAAAGAGGCCTTCTTTCTAGTGAGATTTAGAAAAAGTAGCCAAGTTCCTCATCTGTGTTAAGGGCTATAATCGTATGTACCTTTTAGTCAATCTCAGATAATTTCACATTATAATCACAATCTTTAAATCCATTCTCTCAGTGAAATAATCTTTTGTTAAAATATTATCCTATTTCCACTTGACACATCAACAAACATTATCAGAGTCATAGAAATAATAAACATGAGAGACTTTTTAGCTCCTCTCCCCCTTTTTCTTCTTTCTTTTTTGGTCAGTGAATATTCTATCATCTGGTTATTACATCTATGATTAAATGCAAGCTTCATGATAATAATATTCTCTTTGAATCATGTGCAATCATTTCCCAGTGTTTCCTCAAAACAATAGGATAGAAATTTGCTTCAGGTTAAAAGAATTTCCAAAATTTTTTTTATTACGGAAAATTCTGCATAAGATACCACTTCTCTTGGAAATTCTTAATATAGATGAAAAGGTCTCCAAGAAATGTGTCAGCAAAACAAAAAAAAAAAAGAATTTTTTTTTTAAGCCAAAATTTCCCAAACTAAGTTGACCTGAATCACTTTCAGTAATAGCAAGTAGTATCCCACTATGGGAAGTTGCTCAAAATCTTGCATGCTAGGCTTCAGCATTACATAAACCAAGAATTTCCAGACATTTGGGTTTTACAAACCCAAGCGGGTTTATAAAAGACAGAGGAACCAGAGATCAAATTGCCAGCATTCACTGGATCATAGAGAAAGCACGGGAATTCCAGAAAAACATGTACCTCTGTTTCATCAACTACACTAATGCCTTTGTGTGGATCATAACAAACTGTGGAAAACTCTTTAAAGAGATGGGAATACCATACCATCTTACCTATCTCCTGAGAAGTATGTATGTGGGTCAAGAAGCACCAGTTAAGACTCCGTATGAAACAACCAACTGGTTCAGGATTGAGAAAGGAGAATGACAAGGCTGTTTGTTGTCATCTTCTTCACTAAACTTATATCCTGGACACACCATGAGAAATGCCGGGCTGGATGAGTTACAAGCTGGAATCAAGATTGGCAGGAGAAACATCAACAACCTCAGTCTGCGGATGATACCACTCTAGTGACGGAAACCAAAGAGGAATGAAATAACCTCTTGATGAGGGTGAAGAAAGAGAGTGAAAAGGCTGGCTTAAAACTAAATATTAAAAAAACGAAGATCATGGCATCCGGCCCATCACTTCAGTGCAAATAGAGGGGCAAATGTGGAAGCGGTGACAGATTTCCTCTTCTTAGTCTCTAAAATCACGGTGGATGGTGACTGAAGACATGAGATCAGAAGATGATTGCTGCTTGGCAGGAAAGCTATGACAAACCTAGACAATGTGTTGAAAAGCAAAGGAGTCGCTTTGCTGACAAAGATCCATATAGTCCAGGCTATGGGCTCTCCAGTGCTCATGTACAGTTGTGAGATCTGGACTGTAAAGAAAGTAGAATACTGAAGAATTGATGCTTTCGAACTGTGGTGCTGGGGAAGACTCTTGAGAGTCCCTTGGACAGCAAAGAGATCAAACCAGTCAATCTTAAAGGAAATGAACCCTCAATTCTCATTGGAAAGACTGATGCTGAAGCTCCAGTATTTTGGTCATCTGATGCAAATAGCAGACTCATTGGAAAAGACCCTAGTGCTAGGAAAGATTGAGGGAAGAATGAAAAGAGAGTATCAGAGGATGAGATGGCTGGATGGCATCACCGATGCGATAGATATGAACTTGGGCAAACTTCAGGAGATGGTGAGGAATAGGGAGGCCTGGTACACAGCAGTCCATGGGTTGTGAAGACTGAACATGACTGGGTGACCGCACAACAACATAGGAAGTTGCCCTTTAGTCCAAGTTTGAATATAGGTTCATCAAACACTCATAAATCAGCCTGGCATTTAATTCCGGGAATGGAGGTGTATGTCAACTCATGATATATGTGACTATGAATGACTTCCATCGTGGTTTGTTTGGCTGATCTGCTAGCTTATGTAGATATTCTATTCTTTATGCAATGCTTCAGGTACAGCTTTCTATTCCACCGAGAAGGACAACTTTCTTAGAAGAAAGTACTTCTTTGGAAAAAAGCATAAAGGAGTTCTCTTTTCCTATTAAAATCTGAATATGTTATTAGGCTCATTTGGGGAGAAACAGCTTGTTAGGAATGAAAAGCTGTGATATCCTGGCCCAAGGAAGCTCAAAGAATAGTATAATAGTATTACAGTTTATTATTAATATAGCATAAAACATAATAATATGTGCTATACTATTACTCTATCATAATGTATATTATATATAATGTGTATATATATATATATATATATATATACACACACATATATGGTGTGTGTGTATATCTATGTCTATCTATCTATATAATGTAATTGGCTTCCCCTGCTGGCTCAGTGATGAAGAATCTGCCTGCAATGCGGGAGCCACAAAAGACTCAAGGTTCGATCTCAGGAAGCTCCCCTGGAGAAGGGAATGACAACCTACTTCAGTATTCTTACCTGGAGAATCCCATGGAGAGAAGAGCCTGGCAGGCTACAGTCCATGGGGTCACAAAGAATCAGACACGACTGAAGTGACATAGCAAGCACACAAACATATACAGTGTAATAGTATCATATTGTATAGTGTGGTGGTATAGTTATAATATAATAATAGTACACTTTCCAAAGAATAGTATAAGCACAGGGCATGATGATCCAGTAAAGATCTGCTGGCCATAGTAGAGTTGGGAATCCATTAGCATGTGAACACTAGAGATACTCTTTTAAGACTGCAACGGGTATATTCCTACAAATTTGTAGCTTGGCTTCACAACAAGTTGAATAAATGTATATACAGATCACTTGGTAAATTCATATAATGCACTATTCTTTTTTAGAAGTTTTTATCTTTGTCTTTCATGTGTACCCCTGTCCATCTTCACAGTATATTCCTACTTAACCTCATTTTTGTTCCCAACACTCTTTGTCAGACCTGATGAGTCGTTTCTGTAGTTGATTAAGGATGTAGAGCCACAGCTTTTTATCAGAGTCTCCGCTTTACTAGGTGCTCTTTGAGGTGTTAGTAAAATGGAAACAATTTTTGCTTGCCTAACTAATACAGATGTATCTGGTGCCATGTCCTTCCTGGTCTTAGGTGCTGCTTGATTTTTTCACAGAGGAAGAAGTGGTTGGCCCCAACCTTGTGCTCCTCAAAATGATTTTTAGGAAGCTATTTGACTCCTGAGCTGGTAAAGCCACTGAGAAGTTTCAGCATAGGGATTTGAGGCCCACGGAGGAAGTGATCTGCCCTGTCAAAGAAGAGGGAGAATGGCTCTCCTGCAGGAAGGAGTTGGATGCATAAGGAAGATGAATAGCCCTGAACGAAAGGGTGAGTAAAACCCTCGACAGTTTGAAACTCCTTTGGAGGAAGCTGGGAGTTAAGCATTTTCTTCCTTCTCCCTTTATCTCTTGTCTGTCTCATATTTCAGTTTTATTGACCCTCTTTCACAGCCCATGGTACTGAATTACGATGAGACCCAGACTTAGTTTAACCTCAGCTATTTCCTGACCTGCACTTTCTTTTGAGGTAGGTAATGACACAGTTTACTTCTTTCTCTGCAGTCATGACTATTATTAAATCTTTTACAATAGTCATATCTAATTTCTTATTACGCTTCCCCATCACCAATGCATTGGGCAATATGTCTGGCAGGAAACCCACAGGCATATCTCTGGTTAAAATAACATCAAAGGCTAGAGCTAGGACCCAGTCTGTGCATTTATTTAATCAGAGAAGTATTCCCGGGATGGTTCAGAATGCTCGTGGATGACCTCCTCCTCAGCAGAGACCAGGCTTAGCTGGACATGGGTTCCAATTCTCACTCTAAGTTTATTAGTTATTTTTGTCTAAATGCAATTAGTTAATCTTACTAGTTCATTTGCTTATCTGCCATTTGAGGGACTAGTAATAGCTATCTCATCGGACTGGTCTGAGGATAATATGAGACAATATAAAATGTCTAACACAGAATCTGGCATCGATTCTCAATTGATGCTGGTTTCTTTCTCTTCTTTGAATAGCAGTGGATCATGTCTCAATGCTCCTGAAGGACACTGATAATTTCAGATTACAAATTGAGGAGTCTAGTTTCTTTTCTTATATTTTAAAAATGAAATTATTTCAAGTTACAGCAGATATGGGTTTCCCTGGTGACTCAGTGGTAAAGAATCCTCTTGCCAATACAGGAGATGTGGGTTCAGTCCCTGGGTTGAGAAGATCCCCTGGAGAAGAAAATGGTTACCTGCTCCAGTATTCTTGCCTGAGAAATCCCAAGGACAAGGATGCCTAGTGGGCTACAGTCCATGGAGTCACAAAAGAGTTAGACACGACTTAGTGACTAAACAAAAACAAAAACACAGCAGATATAAGATTTAATATATGGGTTTTCTAAAGACATTGTACAGTAGTGAGGGAAATTTTTAATTTGGGAAAAAGCTCTGTATCATCTGGGTGAGAGACAAGATGAGACATAGCAGATCCTTCAAACAGTGGCAGCAGATACAAGCCGAATGATTTCTGCATATGCTCAACAGTGTACATACATCTGAGATTGTAATGAGTGGTCGCTGGTGTGGTATTTCTGCCTCCACCAAACAGGCTAACCTCTGGATGAGCTCAAGTGGTCAAGAGTATGATTGCTGGGTGGGGGGTAGGGGAAAACAAGTCAAAAACTGAGTTTCACAGACTTGGGCAAAGGTGTGTGCATGTGGAAGTGCTGGGAAGGATGTCAGGAAATGCTTATGCCTCAAGCATTGTAGAGATATTCAGTCCTCACTATAAATACAGTGCCCTGGTTAAGGGCTCAAGCATTGGCGATGACTATGTTGCTGTTGTTCAGTCACTAAGTCATGTCCGACTCTTTGCAACCCCATGAACTGCAGCACACCAGGCTTCCCTGTCCCTCACTATCTCCTGGAGTTTGCCAAAGTTCATATCCACTGAGTCGGTGATGCCATCCAACATCTCATCCCCTGTTGCCTTCTTCTCCTCCTGCCCTCAATCTTTCCGAGAATCCGGGTCTTCTGCCATGAGTTGGCTCTTCACATCAGGTGGCCAAAGTATTGCAGCTTCAGCTTCAGCTTCAGCCTCAGTCCTTTCAGTGACTTTTCAGGGTTGATTTCCTTTAGGATTGACTGGTTTTGTCTCCTTGCTGTCCAAGAGACTCTTAAGACTCTTATCCAGCACCACTATTTGAAAGCATCAATTCTTCATCAGTCAGCCTTCTTCATGGTCCAACTCACATGGTACATGACTACTGGAGAAGCCATAGCTTTGACTAGATGGATCAACACCACAATCACAGAAAGCTAACCAAAACGGTCATGAGGATCACAGCCTTGTGTAACTCAATGAAGCCATGAGCAATGGGGTGCAGAGCCACTCAAGACGGATGAGTCACTGTGGAGAGTTCTGACAAAATGTGGTCCACTGGCGAAGGGAATGGCAAACCCACTCTGGTATGTTTGCCCGAGAACCCCATGAAGAGTATGAAAAGGAGATGGATATATTTGTGTTCAGACCTCGGCTCTACCATTTGTTTTGTCCAATGCACTCAATAGGAAACCCACCTTAGACTGAATTTGTAGATAAGGCTATCTGTTGTCTCACCCATCAAGAGATGCAGAGGCAAGGCAGCTGCAAGCCTGGTTGGTCAGGACTCTGTCTCTCCCCTATGATTCTCTTGGTTCTGTCCTTCACAAGGAGTTGGCTTGATTTGCGTGAGAGTAGAAGGATGGCAGCGGTGATTCTGGGTACCACATCTAGACAGGAGAGTCTCAAGAATAAGCCTGACTCGTTTATTTCTCTGTCTATTCTGTAGGCTAAAAGCCTCATGGCAAACCTTTCCTCACTTTTCATTGGCCAGGATAGGCTAATATGCCCATTTCTAAGCCGGTCATGACAGGCAAACAAGATTACTGTGATAAACTTAGCCTAAAGAATTTCTAGTCTGGGAACCTGAGATGAACATCACACTGAATAATTTGGGGGAGGAGTGGATATCTGAACAAAATTGATGCTCTTTTAGAAAAGTAGAGAGAGATGACCAACAATACTGTTGTCGTATACCCCTGCAATTTGCTACCCCCTTGGAGCTCCAAATTTTCCACCAGTATCATACACATATGTCACATGTCCAAAAAATATTAAACAAAGTAATGGATACAAGGCACTCAGCACAACCCTGGTCACAGAGTAAACAGTAAAGTGACAGATAAGCTTGGCAATGGAGGTACTACATTTACTGGCTGCAGGATTGATTCAAAGCTCCCACTGCTTTGTGTGACTCTACATTTCTGAGAAACGTTCTCAGTTTATCCTGACTGGTTAGACACCAGAATAATCTTGAGATTCTAGATGAGGGTTTTTTTTTATGACACCTTTTTAGAGTATGGTATTTGGGCAATACCAGGAGGTATTGTCACTGAAGATGGCCTTTGGTCCATCTCTTAGGTAAGTACACCAGGTAGGGGCATGGTTAAACACAATCACTGTGCCATTATGATCATGTGGGCCTGTGTGTGTGTGTGCGTGTGTGTAGGTGTGTGAGAACATGTATTGTGTCTGAATACGTCCAGCTTCTATTCTGCTTCCCAGTCACTTGGTTGGGCACTTCAATTATTTTTCAAGTACCCGTTAGGTGTGAGGAACATGGAAAGAAAGCAAGGCTGAACAGGGGGTGTCAGCAGAGTGACCACACTCTGCAGCTCCCCCACTGCCATTCACAGAAGTGAACATGTGAATAGCAGCTCCAGGGTAAGCTGCTCTGTGTGATGGCTGTCCACGCCAGGGACTTTCAGAGTAGGATACAAACTTTGCACGACAGCTTGGAAGAGTAGGGAACATGGTTTATATGCATTTGATTAGTTCTTTTGCGGTTAATGACTCTTGAAATGTGTGAAATGGGGATTCACTCCTGCTTAATAAAAGGCAGAATGATTCACTCTGTACCATTTTATCTAGAGCAATTTTATCAGCCTGTAATGAGGACTGTGCTCTGATATTAACTGTCTCTTGAAGAACTTGGCTATTCTGACAATTAAAAGCCAACTCTTTCCTTCCTGGTTTTTGTCTTATTCCTTATAGGAAAGTTAATGCCACATGCTTTCTTTGTTATTTGTTGGATGTTTTGATAGAATGGCTTAACTTAGAGAAGGCAAGAGTTTCTCCTGGAACTTAAATAAGAGACAGTTCGTTTAAATGTTTCCCTGAATAAGAATCAATCAACCATGCCTGCCCCTTTCTGGATGATCTTCAGTTATGGAGTAAGATTACTGGCTTATAATAAATTGCAATTAAAAGCTGCACTCTCCTGTAATTAAAAAAATTTATTTATGTATTTATTTTTGGCTGTGCTGGGTCTTCATTGCCGCAAGGACTTTTCTCTCGTTGTGAAGAGTGGGAGCTACTCTCTAGCTGTGGCTTCTCATTGAGGTGGCTTCTCTCATGATTGAGCTCGACCAGTAGTTGCAGGGGTGAGGGGGCTTCAGTAGGTGCAGCTTGTGGGCTCAAGAGTTGTGCTCTAGGTCCTATCACGGGGCAAGGGCTCAGTTGCTCCCTGGCATGTGGGATCTTTCTGGATCAGGGACCGAACCCATGTCTCTGCACTGGCAGGCAGGTTCTTTACCACTGAGCCAACACAGAAGCCCTGACTTGTACTTTTTAATCTTCTTACTTAAGATTTTACTTAAGATTAAAGCAGAAATACTTTAGAACTTAAAGAACTAGTATTGAGATTCATGTGCCAGACATTTGAGCAGCCTATTTGAAATATAATTTAGATATTATTCTCTTCATTTTGCTGTTGAAGAGACTGAATAATATGGAATTTGTGACTTGCTTAAAGGTCACAAAACTATAAAGTGGCAAAGTTGGTAAAGTTGGCTTTTAAAGCTTGTGCTTTTTCACACTGTCTCCAGCTCCTGTCTAGTCCCTGTGTACTACAATAATCACATTTTAAACAGTATCCACAGTGTATTAAAAAGTCCTTAGCACACTGACAGGGAAGTGGTATATATCTGAATAATTTTGTGCTTCTAAGTTGTATAGGAATTAGCATTTTAATATTTTGCATGTAAATATCATTTTATGTGTTTTATAGACTGAAAAATTTTATAGAACTATCCATTATCCTTATGACAGAATTCAGGTTGACTTTCTTAGAATTTCAATGTAGGCCTTTAGAAAAACTTTGTACAACATTTTGATTATTTTTTAATACTAACAGAAAGTGGTAAAACATACATTATAAGTTGTTTAAAGATTCCAGCACCTATTATGCATCATTATGTGCACTGAAGTTAATTCTAAAGCATATCTAGGGCTCATTTTATTTTATGCTATGGCACTTTGTTTATAGTATAGTATATTTATGGGTTAGAATACCTTTAAATATTCTGGTCTTATGTAGTTGTTTTTTTCCTTCCTGATAAAATTTTAAAATGACATTTAATGTTTTAAGAAACATTGTATTTGAGGTGCAAGCTGTTTTATTATTTTGTTACAAGTTGGCTTTTTTCATAATTCTTAGTTTTTAGCTTGTGGAGTGTTGCTTTGTAAAGTCTCCCCTATACACAGGGGGAAGGGAGAGACTGAAGAAAGGGGCAGACCACTCCAGATTGATAGGTGGCAGTTTTTTTAAAAAATAATTAAATTATATTCTTCTATTTTGACCATGCCATGTGGCATGTGGGATCTTAGTTTCCCAGCCAGGAATTGAACCATTGCTCCCTGCATACAAAGTGCAGAGTCTTAACCACTGGACCACCAGGGAAGTCTGGTGTCAGTTTTAATGAGGAAGGGAAATTACTTACCAGGCTTGTCTTGGGTGTTTGCAAGACAAATAGATCTCTGCATCCACCTACCATTGTCTTAAAAGTTTATATAGGGTCCTTATCTGAATTCAATCACATATTTAGTTCAGATGGTCTCAAAAACACCTTATTCTCTCAAGGCTGCATCCTTGAAATGGCTCTGGCTATGGGAGTGGTGGGCAGAGCATACCTCCCAAGGACAGGGGTGTGGGTGTGGGTGAAAAGGAACTTCCAATGACCTGGATCCAGCTCTCCAGTCACCCAGCAGTCACATCTCAATGACCTCCCCCAACACAGGGGTTTATAGTAAGAGTTAGCTAAGTACTGCATCAAGTTTAAAAACTTTAAGTGTATGTCTTTGTGCTAACTTTCTTCAGTCGTGTCCGTTGAGTAAGTGATGCCATGCAACCAGCTCATCCTCTGTCGTTCAATTCTCCTCCCACCTTCAATCTTTCCCAGCATCAGGGTCTTTTCCAATGAGTCAGTTCTTCGCATCAGGTGGCCAAAGTATTGGAGTTTCAGCTTCAGCATCAGTCCTTTCAGTGGATACTCAGGACTGATTTTCTTTGGGATGGACTGGTTGGATCTCCTTGCAGTCCAAGGGGCTCTCAAGAGTCTTCTCTGACACCACGATTCAAAAGCATCAATTCTTTGGCACTCAGCTTTCTTTATGGTCCAACTCTGACATCTATACACGACTACTGGAAAAACCATAGCTTTGGCTAGATGGGCCTTTGTTGGCAAAGTAATGTCTCTGCTTTTTAATATGCTGTCTAGGTTGGTCATAGCTTTTCTTTCAAGGAGCAAGAAAATTAATTTCATGGCTGCATTCACTATCTGCAGTGGTTTTGGAGCCCAAGAAAAGTCTCTCACTATCTCCCCATCTATTTGCCATGAAGTGATGGGACCAGATGTCATGATCTTAGTTTTCTGAATGTTGAGCTTTAAGCCAACTTTTTCACTCTTCTCTTTTACTTTCATTAAGAGGCTCTTTATTTCTTCTTCACTTTCTGCCATAAGGGTGGTGTCATCTGTGTATCAGAGGTTATTGGCAATCTTGATTCCAGCTTGTGCTTCATCCAGCCTGGCATTTCTCATGATGTACTCTGCATATAAGTTAAATAGGCAAGGTGACAATATACAGCCTTGATGTACTCCTTTCCTGATTTCGAACCAGTCCATTGTTCCATGTTTGGTTGTAACTGTTGCTTCTTGACCTGCATACATATTTCTCAGGAGGCTTGTAAGGCGGGCTAGTATTCCCGTCTCTTGAAAGATTTTCCACAGTTTGTTGTGATCCACACAGTCAAAGGCTTTGACGTAATCAATAAAGCAGAAGTAGATATTTTTCTGGAAATCTCTTGCTTTTTTGATGATCCAGTGGATGTTGGCAATTTGATCTCTGGTTCCTCTGCCTTTTCTAAATCCAGCTTGAACATCTGGAATTTTATGGTTCACGAGTGGCTCAGGGGTAAAGAATTCAGTCAGGAAGATCTAAAGAAGAAAATGGAAACCCACTCCAGTAGTCTTGCCTGGGAAATCTCATGGACAGAGGGGTCCATGGGGTCACAAAAGAGTTGGAAGTGACTTAGTGACTAAACAACAGCAACAAAGCTCAATGTTAGTCACTAACAATGCAGCCTTCTTTGTATTGTCCTGTGAGAACTGGAATTTTTTAAAAATTAACTTTTAGTGGCATATAATTGCCTTACAATGTTAGCTTCTACTGTACAGCAAAATGAGTCAGCCCTTCTTACGCATTTATCCCCTCCCTTTTGGGCCTCCTTCCTGTTTAGCTTGCCACGGTGCATTAAGTAGAGCTGCCTGGGCTATACAGTACGCTCTCATTGGTCATCGGTTTGATACAAAGTGTCAATAGAGAAGTGAAGCGAAAGTCACTCAGTCGTGTCTGACTGTTTGTGACCCCATGGACTGAGTCCATGGAATTCTCCAGGCCAGAACACTGGAGTAGGTAGCCTTTCCCTTCTGCAGAGGGTCTTCCCAACCCAGGGATCGAACCCAGGACTCCCACATTGCAGGCGGACTCTTTACCAGATCCCAGTCTCCCAGGGAATTGGGATTTTTGAGAGCTGGCACAAATGCTGATACTCTGGCTACTGTTATCATCATGAATAGTAAGTCTTTTATCTCTGACCTAGGGTTTTATGTGTTCTGTTAGCATATACATGAAACTGTGGCAGCCTGCATTGTTAGCTTATGAATAGAATGCAGTCTCAGATCCTTCATAGCTTTTGAAAATTTCCAAAGTAAAGTTATCTTGGGCCTATCACCTGGATTAGCAATTTTAATACAGGCTAACTCTGATTATTATTATTTTTTATTTTGAGGAGGATTTAAGTTTCAGGATATTTCAGACAAGTATAGTAAAAGCCATTGAAAGTGTTAAAATGTCCCACTGCTGGGCATATACACCGAGGAAACCAGAATTGAAAGAGCCACGTGTACCCCAATGTTCATCGCCGCATTGTTTACAATAGCCAGGACATGGAAGCAACCTAGATGCCCATCAACTGACGAATGGATAAGAAAGCTGTGGTACATATACACAATGGAATATTACTCAGCATTAAAAAAAAGTTCATTTGAATCAGTTCTACTCAGGTGGACGGAACTGGAGCCCATTATCCAGAGTGAAGTAAGCCAGAAGGAAAAACAACAATACAGTATACTAACGCATATATATGGAATTTAGAAAGACGGTAACGAGAACCCAGCATGCGAGACAGCAAAAGGAACACAGATGTATAGAACAGACTCGTGGACTCTGTAGATGAGGGCAAGGGTGGGATGATATGGGAGAATGGCATTGAAACATGTTGATTATCATGTGTGTAGTCAATCGCCAGCCCAGGATTGATGCTCGGGGCTGGTGCATCGAGATTTCCCGGGGGGAGGGAGGGGGGAGGGGGGTTCCGGAGGGGGAGCATATGTAAACCCATGGCGATATCATGTCATTGTATGGCAAAAACAATAAAAAAAAAAGGAAAAAAAAAGAAAGGGTTAAAATGTCATCTTATTTCCATTAGATTTAAAAAATAAAATAGGTGAAACATTACAAGTAAAGTTGAATTTCTATTTTGTCCTTTCTCAGAACACTTTTTTTCCTCTTCCCTCCTGGAGGCAATTGCTAATCTTGATTTTGGTATGTGCTTTACAGTCCATGATTTAATATTTTTACTATACATGCAAACGTATGTAGTTCTAGTTTGCGTTTTTTAAAAAAAACCACATCATTTGCTTAATAGTGTATGATTTTTGAATTATCTTTTCTTAACATTTTTTTCGGATCTATTCTTATTGATGAATAATGATACTGTTTATTAATTTTCTTATGCTTTATTATATGAATAGAACATATCTTATTCATTTAAACACCACTGATTAGGCATTTGTATTGTATTCAGTATTTTCTTAAACTTTTCATTTTCTAGTATGTTGGAGTATAGTTGATTAACAATGTTGTGATAGTATAAGGTAGCCAAGTGATTTATTTATACATATATGCTAAGCTGCTTCAGTCGTGTCTGCTTCTTTGTGACCCTATGGATTGTAGGCTCCTCTGTCCATGGGATTCTCCAGGCAAGAGCACTGGAATGGGTTGCCATTTCCTCCTCCAGGGGATCTTCCTGACCCAGGGATCGAACCCACATCTCAGGTCTCCTGCATTGCAGGTGGGTTCTTTACTGCCAGCACCACCTGGGAAGCCCCACTTAAACATATACATGTATCTATTCGTTTTCAATTTCTTTTCCCATTTAGATTGTTACATAATAGTGAGCAAAGTTCCCTGTGCTGTACAGTAGGTCCTTGTTTGTTATCCTTTTTAAATATAGCAGTGTGTACACGTCAATCCCATGCTCCCTAACTATGCCTTCCCCTCCTTTTCCCCTCACCCTTTTTCCAGTATTTTGATATTGCAAATGATGCTGTAATGAACATCCTTATGTCCTGGTGCAAGCAGGGCACGTTTCTCTAGGATGACTAATAGAATGTGGCAGAATTGACATGGTGCCAGTCTGAGCCTGAGAAGACATAGCAAGTTCTACTTTTGCTCTTTGGAGGAAGCCAAATACTGTGGAAGAGACCCAACTACTCTGAGACTGCCGTGCTGTGAGGAGGTCCAATCCAGCCACGTGGAGAAGCCATGAGGAGAGAAAGGACTTTCCCTCCCTGCTGTTCCAGCCATCCTAGCTGAAGCACCAGACATATGTGTGAAGAAGTCACCTTGGACATTCCAGCCATGGCAAATGTCACATGGAGCAGAGACAAGCTGTTCCCACTGGGGCCCTGCCAAAATTGCAGACTCAAAAGCAAAGAAATGATGATTGTGGTTTTGAACCATGAAGTTTAGATAATGAAAATACCCATTTTTCTTGCATTAATCTTTTTTTGTGTCAATTAGAAAGTATGCTTTATATATTATGGATACCAATTCCTAGTGTTTTGATGAGGAATCTTGAATCATCAAGGTAAAAACTCGACTGCTTTTATTTTTTTTCCTTAATTGCTACCAATTGTACTATGTTGAAGCCCCCTTTTCCACTAGGACAATATCACAGCATCTTCATTATTTTTGAGCCACGTTCTGTTATTAGAACAGGCTCATAGTGTTTTTATTAAGTTTTATTCCTGTGTGTTTTAAAATCTAGGTCTCTTATTTGATTAAGTCAGAAAGAGTAAAAGAGAAAAGCAAATAGTATATATTAATACATATATGTGAAATCTGAAAAATTGGTATAGGTGATCTTATTTACAAAGCAGAAATAGACACAGATGTACAGAACAACACTGTGAATACAAGGAGGAAAGGGGGGGATGGGATGAATTGGGAGACTGGGACTGACATATATACGCTACTGATACTATGTACAAAATAGATAACTAACAGGGACGTACTGTATAACACAGGGAACTCCACTCAGTGCTTTGTGGTGACCTAATGGGAAGGAGGGGCTTCCCCAGTGGCTCAGTCTGTAAAGAATCCACATGCAATGCCGGAGACCTGGGTTCGATCCCTGGGTTGGGAAGATTCCCTGGAGGAGGGCATGGCAACCCACTCCAGTATTCCTGCCTGGAGAATCCCCAAGAACAGAGGAGCCTGGTGGGCTACAGTCCATGGAATCTCAAAGAGTTGGGCATGACTGAGAAACTAAGCATGCACACAGCACACAAACGGGAAGGAAATCCAGAAAGAAAGGGATATATGTATACATATATATCTGAGGAAGCTGAAATACAGGTTTGGGATCCAGGAATCCTGGCCTTCCTTCTCTTTGCCCTGTGATCCGCCACCATGCCATCCCTCCCCGTCCTCTCTTCTACTCCCTCAGTGCAAGAGAGACCATCAAGTTCAGTGGCTAATCGAGCATCCTGCCTGAAGCAGCCTGTCGATGAGACCTTCTCACAGCCATCATCAGACCATTGTCTTGAGTGTTCCTTTGGTTTGAGGGAGAGGAAACCTCTCCTTTCCTTCCCTCAGAGAGAGCAGAAAAAAGGGGAATAGCTACTATTTACAAACAAATGGCAATTTATATGTAACTACCTTCCAGCTACATATAAATCAGAGGTTTAGGGGTTATGGTAGTGTCAGTTCTATTGAAACTGCATCTCTCAGTAAGCTCTGATGGGAGTGACAGCTGAAGTTTTGTGATCTTTAATGTGTGGTTCTTGGATCTGTTTTTCTCAGCCTAGTCTTGATTTTCCTAATATCATCCTTTCATATAATTAATTCTTTGTTTGTTATATACCGCTGTAAAGGTCTATACTCAAACTGTGAGTTGACATTTAATTTCATTTATTATGGCGTTGATCTTGCAGAAGTTTTAATTTTGATGTGGTCAAGTTTATATGTTAGCTAAGAAATACTCCCATAAAGTCATAGAGGCATTCCTCTATGTATTTTTCTTGATAGCTGTAGGTCTCCCATCTATCTGGAACTGATAAAAATTTCATACATGATGTGATAAGGGGATGTAATTTTATATAGAAAGCCAACTGTTCTAACACAATCTATTGGATGTCTATTCTTTTTCTAGGAATCAGAAATACTGGTTTTGTCTTATATGACATTTTCATACACACACACACACACACACACACACACACACACACACACACAC